>BRZM01003253.1:0-85681 GCA_033238685.1 Lates japonicus | reverse complement strand
ATTGAGTTAATAACATATTTATGGGATATGAATCCATACTGTGGAGACAGAGAGAGAGAGAGAGAGAGGCTCAGCGCATCATGGGAGATCTCCCGGCAGTCTAGGCCAATAGCAGCATAACTAAGGGATGGTTCAAGCCCGAGCCAACCCTAACTATAAGCTTTATCAAAGAGGAAAGTTTTAAGCCTACTCTTAAAGGTACAGAGGGTGTCTGCCTCCTGGACCCAAACTGGGAGAAGGTTCCACAGTAGGGGAGCCTGATAGCTGAAGGCTCTGCCTCCCATTCTACTCTTAGAAACTCTGGGAACCACCAGTAAACCAGCATTCTGGGAGCGCATGACCAGGGGTGAGGTGTCCAGGCCCTCCTGTGGATCCTCAGCCATGGCCAGGGGTGAGGTGTCCAGGCCCTCCTGTGGCTCCTCAGCCGCGGCCAGGGGTGAGATGTGTATCCGTAACTATGAAAAATTGAGAAAAAACTGTCATGTGAAATCATCTTATCTACATGAAACAATAACAATGACATTACATAAATAAAACCACATGCAAAATATTTTGCTACGGCACGTAGCACTTTAAGTACATTCCCTGGCCCCACGGCGGGCTGGTGGAGCACCTCCCAAAGCAGTCAGTATGTCAGCGGCTGCTTCACTTTGCACTCAGGTGTGAAAGTGACAGGTGGGGTTTGTGCGGCGATGGACGAGGCATGTTGCACTTTAAGTACATTCCCCCTGTGTCCACTAGGCGAACCAAGCGACTGCACCCTGATCTGATGTCTGTCTGCGTGTCTGATCTCAGAGGGAAAATGTCATTATAATGAACAAATGGTCCGAGCCTATGAGCCTACCAATTTTCATGTGTGTAGGTGAAACTCACACGAGGGGCTGAATTTTTCAAAACTTTGAGGGGCCGCTATTGAGCCAATTTGCCCCCACCCATGTCCAATGACTTTAAAATGTATACATTTTGGCCAGTCCTGACATGTGTGCCAAGTTTTTGTGAGTTTTCGGGCATGGGAAAGCTGCCAAAAATGTGATTTATTGTTGCTAATAATAATAATAAACATAGTGAAAATAATAGTAAACATAACAATGATTGCTGATGTCGTCAACACTCTAGCCCTAAAAATGTTGCCCAGGTTTGCTCAAGGGTGATGACAGCCCCAATAAGGTCACACACAAAACGATGTAATACATTCAAAATCATCATCATCAATCATGGTATTTCTGCCTCTGGAGCTGTAGAGTCTGATCTGTGATGACAAGTCTCCTGCTGCTCCTACAACTCCACTCAACACCTGCTGCTAGAATTACAAATTACTTACACTGCTATTAGTTGTATTGCTGTGTTAGCAGCTAATACTTTAATTATCACTACTATCATTACTACTGCTGTATTACTGTATTACCTCACCTTACATCTGAAATGGAACCTGTGTTATGCTATGTTCTTCTTTCGCTATTCTCTACCCCCTCTCCCCCCCTCTCCCCCCCTCTCTCTCCTTCTTAACCCAACCGGTCGAGGCAGATGGCCGCCCACCCTGAGTCCGGTTCTGCTCGAGGTTTCTGCCTCTTAAAAGGAAGTTTTTCCTTGCCACTGTCGCCTAGTGCTTGCTCATGGTGGGATTTGTTGGGTCTCTCTCTGTAAATATCTATTTTAAAGAGTATGGTCTAGACCTACTCTATATGAAAAGTGCCTTGAGATGACTGTTGTTGTGATATGGCGCTATATAAATAAATTGAATTGAATTGAATTGAATTGAATCCCATCGAGGCAGTAATCATCTATGTAGTATTCTTCTGCACCATCACCAACCTGCAGGACCAAAACTCTTTGGCCATCCACCCGCTCCAACTCTCCTGTCTCCATAGGTTCTGCCATATTTGTCACTGTAAAAAGTAATTTAAAAAATGTAAAAAAAAAAAAACAAAAAAAAAAACACCCAATCAAAAAAACAAAACAAAAACATCAACATCTATCCTTTATTGATATTTTGTGTTTACAGAATGATGAATCTTCAGAACAGAAGATCTGAGAGACGGCAACCTGGTCGACCCCCCATTTCAGGGTAAGAGCTTCCAACTGTCTTTGTGCTGTTCATTTTCAAGATATCTACCTTTTTGTTTTGTGACTGACAGTAGTTTGAACTAAGCAATCACTTTCACGCTTGCTGCGGGATTCCCCACTGGTGACCAACACGAGTTGCATGGACCCATTCTGCTTTCCTCGACCTTCACAGCTGTTCGTGTGACCAGCAGCACCTGGTAGGGACCTTCCACCAGGAGAAAGAGATTCTTTCAAGATTTGATTAGTACATAGTCACCACATTGAAACAGATGGCCGGGCCCCTCCGAGGGCTGGAAGCCTGCTGAAACCTGCAAATGAAACTCCCTCGATTTCAGTGAGACATTTCACATACATGACCATGTAATCATCAGTCCATAATAGGGTGACTTGATGGGGTCAGAGGTGCACTCCATTGTGGATGGACATGCTGCAAATAGTATTTCATTCAGGAGAGACTTAGAACAAAACATGCACAAATCTGGAGGAATGGAAATTTATTGGTGTACAGGAGAAATAGAGTTTTGCCGCTTAGATTCAGTAGGAAGTAGATCTCAAATTTAAGTGGTATATATATATATATATATAGGAAAGTATCCCCCAAAAAGGCAAATCATACCTGACGTGGCGCTAAATGGGAAGGAGCAAAATTGAGATCCACACATATAAAGCAGTTATCATGGTATGGCAAAGAGGAAGGAGGTAGCAATGCTGGGAAGAGAGAGGCCAGTTATTAGGAAAAGGGGCTAGTGAAAATAAAGAGGTCAAAGGTGAGAGTGGGGGAATGTTACATGATGCGTGTGCGATGCTCGAGGTGATTGTGGAAAGGTGGTGATTGAAATGAATATACGAGTGAGTAGGGAAAGCTTAGCAATAATGGGAAATGTTCATAAAACTCAGATGACGTGTGCAGGGGGATAGACTTCCTGACTGAAGTATCATTTCAATCGGGACAGTGTAATAGGAGAACAAAAGAGTGTGAGAAAGAAGAGAAATGAAGAGGAATGAATTGATTGTGTACAGAATAATAGACTTGAGCACAGGAAGAAGATTGCAACAGAGAGCAGTAAGGCGTGGCCTGTGCCTTTGCTGCGCAGAGGAACCACCCCCCCCAGAAGCAACGTGTACTGTACCTGATGAGGAGCCTAAATCAGACAAAAGGAAGCAAAAGGGGGAGTACCATAAAGCAGGGGAATGCAACAGTGATGCAGAGAAAAATGCAATTGCAGGGAGGAGGCCCTAATGCAGGGAATGCAGGAGTGATGCGGGAGAAATGCAGGGAGAAGGCCATGATGGGGGAAATGCAACAGTGAGACGGGGAGCATGCGATGGACCAGGGAGAATGTTTGTGACACAACCAGCAGCAAGACTTACATGTAATCGGCCTACAAAGCTAGCTGAGCAGCCAAAGCTGAGGCTGAGTCTGGACGTATATGAAAGGAGTAGGCGCAGGAGGAGCAGAGGCCCATTGTTGAAGAGAGGCGGAGGAGATCCCTTGCATTGAAACTGAGGAGACAGTATTCATTCTAAATGAATAAACTGAATATACTGAGGAGATAGATTACACTTGTGAAGAACCTTTAAAAGTGATGATTAAACGATGCTTGACATGGGGTGATTGCCTGAGGTTAGAACAGCTTTAGCTTTGGCTTTAGAATGTTTCATATAAAACTTTTCATATAAAAAGTGATTGAGGTGAAATGCTAACTAAGAAAGGAGATACCTGAAGTAGTGAATTTACGGATTCTACTCTGAATGCAGGCAACTGCAATGGGGGTAATCTCATATGAGGCCCATTACTGCATCCACGGCCCAAAACCCCCCAAAATAACCTACGATGGAGTCGCTTTTTTTAAATATATATATTTACACTATATTTACATGCTCTTCATGGCTGAAACTAATTGTTTGTGCAAATTTGAGACTTAAGAGGCCAGATGATATCTAGCATACTAATAATATGCTTGGGGAGAATAATCAGAGGCCAATTGTATTTTTATTTTTTTATTTATTATGTACTGAACCAACTCTACCTTTCACCCTTGCTGTTGACATTTTTCCTCAGGCTGAGGTGCTGGTGATAGAAAAGGGCAACTGAGACAGAGGGATGTGATCTAAACTAATAAACACGATTAAACAAAGACTAACTACTTGTGAAGCCCCGCAAACATGAGATTGACTGAGAAACGTGGAACATTGCCACTGAAAACTTTTATATTGCTTGCAGGGTTTTGTACGTATACGGGGTGAAACGTTTGCTAAACTGATTTGAGGCTTATCCAGCAGAGGTGCAGGAATGGGATGGCAGAGGCTGGAGAGTGGGGACAGGCCTCTGGTGCACTTACAGTAGGCTGGAAAGCAAAACGTGGCTGAGATGTATGGGTGTGAGCTACGAAAGCTAAAGTTAAGGCAGTTTAAGCCTGAAGACTTGAGTCAAAGCTTGAACTGATCTCACTGGCGTAGTGTAGGAGGATGTCAGGTGCAGGCGTGGCTGGAGTGGCATGATGGTTGTGGGGTGGCCGTAGTGACAGGAACGGCTGGAGCAGCTGGTGTGGTAGGGACTGGAGGAGCAGCGGTCTGTGTGGAAGAAGAAGAACGCAAACTAAAATGGTTGCTTTTCTGAGATGAGGAGCGGCAGATTCCCTGATTTATAAATGTTGTGCTTGTCTCAGGTCTCTTCAAGTAAGTGGGGGCATCTTGGTAAATACTGACGGCCGCACGCTTTCCGGCTCATGAAACTGAGAGAGCAAGAGTTTTGAGGCTGGAGAATGCGCTGAGTCCTAACTGATAATCTGACTGCTAGAGTCGCACAACGTCGCAGTGCTGAAATGACAGCTGAATAACACCAGAGAGAGAGAACATTTTAGACTGTTTTACAACTGTTAAACTAGCTTACAGGTGATTGGCTCTAGTTGGGTGTGTCAGGTTGTGACTGGATGAAAACAGAATTGGTAGGTGGGGCTTAGAGATAGCAGGAAACAACTTGTGATTCAGCTGGTATGTGCAGATAGACAGTCTCCCTGATTGAACTTTCAATCAGCACTAGTGGAAGGGCATCACCTGTTGTCATCATATTCTTTGTTAACTTTTCTTTGATGGTGGAGTTCAACAAAAGCAGGGCCCCTATCACTGTTTATTCCCATAGTTACCCCTAACCACTGCAATCAGATTATGTCATTTATCCCCCCTTTTCCTACATGTGTAGGCCCATGTGCAACGCAGGCTAAAACATGAAGGAGAGAGCGGGGGCAGACCGGCCGGCCATCAGGGTGGAGCCACAAGCCAGACTCCTGTTGAGAACAACCTTTCCTGATCCATGTCTTTTTCTCCTCACCATCAGTGCAGTTTTGTAACACAGCGACATCATCAAAAGAGGGCAGAACAGGAAGTTCAGGAGGTTGAACTGAAGTATACTGATGAGGAAATGGCTGCCTGTTTGGCTGCTGCATCTGAAAAACAAATACAAATAAGAAAATATCAAAAATATATTCTAGTTCATGTAGCTCTAGCTGTAACGTTACATGTGTTAAACTGGAGTGCCCTTACACTAGGAGGGACTTTCACAGCAATCTTGTCCTTCTGTGGGTCAATTGTTTAAGCATTCTATAGATCTCTTGCTTCAACAGAATAACAATTTTTAATTACTATTTTATGACATGCACATAAACCACTTTCATCACTTACACACTATCTTAAACCACCTGGGAGGTAAAACTGTTTATTTATTTTTTAACTATTGAGTCACCAAGAAAAACTAACAGGACAGTTTAACGCTGTCTGAAACTCTCCACCTGTTCTGAAATTAATTGGTTAGTCTCTTGTAAAAAAGACTGTAAAATATTTTTTTTCAAATATGAATGTGTTCAGGTTTCTATTTCAATAATAAAATCCCCTTTGGGTTAATTTTCTGTGAACTGTTTCAGAGGGGGCGGCTGTGGCTCAGGAGGTAGAGCAGTCGCCCACCAATCAGAAGTGGTTTGATTCCCGGCTCCTCCAGTCCACATGCCGAAGTATCCTTGGGCAAGATACTGAACCCCAAATTGCCTCCGATGTGTGTGCATCGGTGTGCGAATGTGTGTGTCTGTCCTTAAAAAGCACATTGTATATTTTATTTGGAACAAGCGTAGACCTAGGCTTAAAATGGCAGTATTACATCTACCAAGTTCAATGGGTGGCTTGGACTTACCTAATATTAAAATTTATCAACTCTGTGCCCATTTAAGATTTGTAAACGACTGGGTTAAGGGTAAAACTTCAATCTGGTTGGATATTGAGGCAGCATTATCACAGCGCAAACTAAGTGACCTATTATTTTGTAATAATTTTAAAGAAATTAAAGTCTTTTGTACAAACCCTATAACAATTAACACTCTAAAAGCATGGCGGCTTGTTTGCCGTCTCGAGGGAAGATCAAATATAACATCCATGTTTACCCCAATAATAAACAATCCTGCTTTTCCCCCAGGTTCTTTAGACGCCGGTTTTCAACAATGGTCTAATAAGAATATTAAATGTCTCAATGACCTCTTCTCAGATGATAAACTTATGTCATTTGAACAGCTTACCAACACTTTCAAATTGGCCAAACAAGATTTCTTTCGCTTTTTGCAAATAAGGCATTATATCATTCATAACACAACTCTTATTGATCATCCTGAAATATCTGCTGTTGAGAAAATTCTGTTTCAACAACAGTCGAAAGTGTCTCTGAGCTCATTTTACCATGTACTTAATGGTTTTTCTACTACTGATGCACAGGGGGTCAGAGGCGTGTGGGAGAAGGAGCTGTCTGTGACTATAGATGAAGAACAGTGGGATACCATCTGGTCTCTTGCAAAAAGGATTTCAATCTGCACTCGGACAAGAGCAATACAATTTAAGATTTTACACAGATTACATATATCCCCTCACCGCAGGCACCTCTTCGACCGCTCTCTCTCCCCTTTGTGCCTCAAATGTAAAACTGAAGTGGGAACTTTAACTCATTGTCTCTGGTCTTGTCATAAACTTCAAAGATATTGGGTTGAAATTAAGGGTGAAATGGAGAAAATTTTTCACATTAATATGGAAATGCATCCCATCTCCCTGATTCTAGGTCTCCCAAGTGACCGCCTAAAATAAGCATTTAACAAAAGATTGTATAATACCCTAACGTTTGCAGCTAGGTAAATATCCTCTTGCATTGGATCAGTGACAAGATTCCCTCTGTCTGTGGATGGCGTAAAATAATTTTTGAATTGATCCCTCTTGAATATCTTACCAACGTCATACATCACAGCGCAGATCAGTTCTACAAAGTGTGGTGCCCGTTTTTGCATTATATTGGATCGGACCTCTCCTCCATTCTATTAAAGGGACTGCTGTACACTTGAACGACATTTGGGTACTATAAGACTGACTCACCGCCTCTTGTATTATGCCATATATTCATCTCTTATGTAAGAGCTGTTGTGTACATTTTGTGTTTATTTAGTTGTCTAGTTTTTGTAGACACTGTTTTGTTGAATGAAAAGAGAAATTGCAATAAAAACAATGAAAAAAAAAAAGAAAGCACATTGTATAGAACTTGTGCTGTATGAATGTGTGTGTGAATGGGGTGAATGTGATCTGTAGTGTGAAGCGCTTTGAGTGGTCGAAAAGACTAGAAAAGCCCTATATAAGTACAGTCCATTTACCATTTACCATTTACCATCTCTGTGTGATATAAAATAATAAGCAGATCAGAGGAAACTGTCAGTTTATTATTTATGTTTTGTTTATTGACCTGACGATTTTAGAACAGATGTTTGTGATCAGTTTAAACTTGAGTTTAGGAAAGATCCAGACACTTCAGTTCTTCATGTTTTTATTGTTCAAATTTACACAAAACAGAAAAATGTCAGTGACTAATAAAGATACTAAAGAAGTACAAACATAATCAATGAGTTAGTGTTGGTTAATGATTTAAAGTACTGATTAATGACAACAGTATTCAGCTAACTGATCTAAGATTGCAGGAAATAGTAGAAATGATCTCTGGTTACGTCATTGGTTTAGTATAGGTGATTTCAGGGATAGTCATCAGGGCTGGTGTGGCCAGGGCTGTATGGCATACTGGATGGTGTCGAGTGCAGCTCCGATGTCAAAGTTTTTGGCCAGAAGGTGTTGTGTCAACCACCCCCCCTCATCAGTGAAACCCATGGATAGCATGTGGGCCAGGGACACCACAAGATGGGGGTCCGCCTCTGGGGAGTGTGTGGGGTTCACAGGTAAGAAGGGACACCATAAAGGCTCAAACAGCTCAAAACACAGGTGCAAGATATGGTCTTACCTTGAGGCAGGTGTGTATACAAAGCTGCCTCCCTCAAACCTGGTCCCCCAGAACCCCCTTCTGTCCTCCTGAATGAGGCCCCTGGTCCTGGTCCCCAGGCTGGAGGGGTCGACCTCTCTGGAGCTCAGGTGAGTCCACTCCTCATCAGAGTCTCTGCTCACCTGAAGATCACACAGTCCCAGTCTGTTTACCTACTGGTTTATACTGGTTCATACTAAGTAACAGATGGTTCATTCTAGTCTCAGTAGGGCATAGGTCCTCAGGATCTCAACCTTCTGAGAATGTTTGAGCGCCGCCCGTGCTATCCTCTCAACCATGTCCTTCACCAAGGTTCTCAACGGTGGTGTCAAGATACCTTTGGCAGGGCTTATCTGGACGCCCAGATAAGCCCCTGCCTCATGCCCAGGCACCATGTGTATAGGCATTCCAGCCAGCTCCCATACCTCACAATCATTGATTGTATACCGTCTTTAGCCCTTGTCCAGCATAAAACCGTGGCATTTGCTCAGATTCACCTTCAACCCTGTCAGACCTGAAAAGATTTCCAGGATCTGCAGGTTCCTTTCCATGCCCTTCCACGAATCACTGAGCAGTACTAGGTCGTCTGCAAAGGCAAGTGCTATAAGGCTCTGGTCCCCTACCTTGAAACCCACGCCCTTGTCCTCCAACATGTACAGTAGGGGATCCAGTGCCAGATTGAACAGGAGGGGAGACAAGGGGTCACTTTGTTTCACTCCTACCTTGCTGTGGATCCTGTCAGTATCGCCGTGCTTCGTTCTCAGCACTGTGGTGCAGTCATCATAGGCATCACTCATCGATGCCTTTCCTTGTTAGCACCTCTGCAATATGTTTGTGGGAGACTGAGTCAAAAGCTTTGGCAAAGTCGACAAAAACCACCGCCAGCGGCCTGATCTCCTTCTTAGCAATACGCAGCAATCTGTCCATCAACAAGAGGTTCTCAGAGCACCCAGGGGATTTGATGAATCCCCTCTGTCGGGTGTGTACAGGACAGGCCACCTTGAGTCTCTGGGCTAGGATACCTGAGCAGAGGAGACTAATGATCTCAGGGAAAGCACCAAAAAGAAAAGAAAATCAAAAAAGAAAAGAGAAGGAAAAGTATTCTTCTAATGAATCATATAGAGCCAAAAAGAAATCTTATTCAAGCAACAAATACTGTAATGAAGGATTCAGACAAGAAAAACAGCAGTACATCACCAACTGCTATCACAGCAATTCCAACTTCAGACAGAAACAAAAACAGTATTTCACCAAAACAAACAAAGAAAATTTAAACTTCAGGCAGAAAAAAAATCTGTACTTTACTAAAAGATACAGAGAAGATGACAGTTTCATCAGAGAAAATCAATAAATAATAAGAAAATCAATACTTCACCAAAAGATACAGGGAAAATGAAGAATTCAGGCAGAGGCAGCGATCTTATGTCACTCAGCATTATGCACATGATCAATCTTTCAGGATAAGACACAGACAACTGATGAAACAAATAATGCGAGACAGATATAACAACAATCTTGCATTTAAAATTCTGCACAACATGAGATGTGCCATGAAAATAAAGAGGAAATACAGACGGATAAACAGACAAACCCCAGAAAGTGACCACAGTTTGATCAAAGAGGCCATATCTGTTTTCAGATCACATATAAAAGCCGGCCCCACTTACGTCTGCACTGTCTGTCATAAAGCTTCATTTGAGAACCAGGTGAAACTCTGTCAAAGGTCAGATTATGTCAAAAATGCAGAAGTGGCTGCTGAATGTCTGACAGGAAAATATGTTCATGTTTGTGATGACGGCTGCAGAAATGAACAGTGTAAAGTTCCTGATGAGAGAAAGGATGAATGGATCTGTCACACCTGTCATGATCACCTTAAAAAAGGAGCCATGCCCTCTCTGGCTGTAGCCAACAACATGAAGCTTGTTGATATTCCACCTGAGCTGTGTGACCTCAACATTTTGGAGAGACATCTGATCGCCAAGTGTATTCCATTTGCTAAGATCATCCCACTTCCCAAAGGCAGACAGAGAGCAATACGTGGTAATGTGGTGTGTGTCCCATCTGAGGTGCAGGAAACAGCTGAAGCGTTACCCAGACTGAGAAGTGAGTCTCAAGTCCTGAGAGTCAAACTGAAGAGACGACTGTGTTACAGAGGTCATCAGCTGTTCCAGACTGTCACCTGGTCTAAACTGCTACAGGCCCTGAATAAACTGAAACACATTCACCCACAGTATGAGGACATAAGTATCAGAGATGAGGCTGAGCTGTGTGACCCCACACTCCCTGATGATGAGGATGATGATGATGATGATGAATGAGGATGATCTGATGGAAATTGACAGGTTGGACAATGATGCACTTCATGAGGCAGAACATGAGCCTGATAATGAGCAGGATGTTGACATGTTGTCCTGTGTAAAAACCACTCAAAGACATGTTTCAGAAGTCTGGGCTCTGGTTGCAGATTTGGATTTCCCAAACCACCATGCAGAAAGACAATGATCATTAGACTTGATGATGATGATGATGATGATGATGCACTGGACCTGCTAACAGCAAAGACTAAGCTCAGACCACTCAACCAGCTGCTGAATGAACCTGAAAGTGCCTCCCTGAGTTTGGAGCAGCTCCTGGCTCGATGTCACTTAACAGTCGAGGAGTATCACCAGTGTCTGCGTAAGATAAACAAATCCTGTGCTGTGATACTGAAACGTGACCCAAAGGACTGCTGGGTAAATGGATATAATCCACATCTACTTGAGGCCTGGGATGCTAATATTGATGTCAGTTACATTCTCAATGCATATTCATGCATCATGTACCTCACCAGCTACATAACAAAGTAAGAGTCTAAACTGTCTGAGTACCTCAAAACAGTCATTCAGAACTCAAACAGGGACCATGTCAATGAATGTGATGAGATGAGAGAGGTCATGCAGGCTTATTCCAAAAAGAGAGAGATCAGTGCTCAGGAGTGTGTGACCTGTGCCTGTGGCCTTCACATGAAACAGTGTTCACGTGCTGTCGTGTTCATACCAACAGATGACAACCCACTGAAAATGAGTCTATACATTCCTTACCGCTCAGATCAGGAACTTAAAAGGCCTTTCTTACCCACGTACGAGTCCTTCTATAACAGCAGCTATGTGCAGTTGCCTGGTTCTGACCTTCCTGAGCCCAACAGAGATGTTGTCAAACGAAACAAAGACAATTATGAGATGAACAGTAAAGAGATTGAGGAAGCTGTTGAAGAGTATGAGGAGAACAGAGGAGTAATTGATGAATGGCGTAACCTGGCACCTGAATCTGAAGCAGACAGGTTGGAGTGTATCTATGAACTGGAGGCAGCAGAGCCAGATCATGACAATGTTCAAGAAAATGTCCCAGACTACAGTCAACAGGTTAATGCTGTAACAGAGGCCAGAGCCATCAGAGAGCCCCCCGTCATTGATCCTGTGGTTTTACGTCACATGTACCAGAATCTGAACCAGAAGCAGGCCTGTGTATTCTATGCAGTGAGAGACTGGTGCATAAAACGTGGTTGTGGACTGAATCCAGAGCAGCTGTTCTTTTACATCAACAGTGGTGCTGGCACAGGGAAGTCACATCTCATCAAATGCATCTACTCAGAGGCATTGAAGATACTGAGCAAACTGCCCAGACATGCTGAAGAGGCTGACATATCAAGGCCCACTGTCCTGTTGACTTCTTTCACTGGAACCGCAGCCTTTAATATATCTGGCACTACACTGCACTCTCTCCTCAAGCTGCCCAGAAGTTTGAAACCTCCATTTGTAGGACTGGGTAATCAGCTGGATGAGGTCAGAGCAGAACTTCTAAATGCTGAAATCATCATTGATGAAGTGTCTATGGTGTCAAAGCTCCTCTTTGCCTACGTGGATGCGAGACTCAAACAGATCAAAGGCAGTCAGAAACCCTTTGGAGGAATGTCAGTAATTGCAGTTGGAGACTTTTATCAGCTCCCACCAGTGCGACAGTCTAAACCTCTGTGTGTGTACGACCCATCAAAGATTGACCTGTGGCAGGAACACTTTCAGATGATCACTCTGACTGAGATTATGCGACAGAAAGATGATGTTGCCTTTGCACAGAGATGTTGAACAGGATCCGTGTGAAGGAAAAGTCTGATGAGCTGTCTGACGCAGACAGAGCTTTGCTGTCACAAGCTGTCACTGAACCACAACTTTGTCCAACTGATGTCCTGCACATTTTTGCTACTAATAGAGTAGATGCACACAACTCTGCAACACTGGCTCAGCTTCACTGTCACATCACTACAATTGATGCTGATGACTATAAAAAGGACCCACGATCTGGCAGAATGACGCAGCAAGACAAACCAGTGAAAGGAGGCAGAAATGAGTTACCAGACACACTGCAGCTGAAGGTGCTCGTGTTATGCTCACCAGAAACCTTGATGTGTCTCAAGGATTAGTCAATGGTTCCTTTGCTTCTTTAGTCAGAGTGGTAACCTTTCAACAACATGCATCTTCATGTGTCACTAAGCTTGGACTAAAGATGGATGATGAAACAGCTGGAAGGAACAGCAGTAACAGAGCATCAGGAGTACATGATAACCTTGTGTACATAGAGAGAGCAGAGGAGAAGCTGAAACAGAAAGGAGTGGTTCGCAGACAGTTTCCCATTAAACTGGCCTTTGCATGTACAATTCATAAGGTTTAAGGTATGACCAGAACATCAGCTGTCGTCTCACTGAAGCACATTTTTGAACCCGGCATGGCTTATGTTGCAATCAGTCGAGTGACCTCTCTCAGTGGACTGCACCTACTGGACCTGGATGAGAGTAAAATCTACGCCAACACAGAAATCACTGCAGCACTGGAGAACATGAGACAAGTCAGTTTGGACGACATGATGCCTCTTCTTCATATCACACAAACACTGAGCAGGCCTGACACTCTGACCATTGTTCACCACAATACAGAAGGGTTGCCGTCTCATGTTAACGACATAAAGAGCCATCATGAACTGTGTCTAGCAGATGTGTTGTGTCTCACAGAAACTCACCTACAGGGCTCCTTTGTTGCTGAGAGTCTCCACCTACAAGGTTACAACATGTTCAAAGGCAACACACACCTGTCCTACACAAAGTTCCCACAGATGGCCAGCAGAAGTGGTGGTGGAGTTGCTGTTTATGTCAAAGACAGCATTCAGGTTCGTGAGAAACAGTATGTTCATAATGTAACTGACCTTGAGTTTGTGGCTTTGAAGGTTGAAGCTCCCATGAGTGCACTGATTGCAGCTGTGTACAGACCTCCAGACTACTGTATGAGATCATTCCTGTCTAACCTGAGCAGCCTGTTGGACTCACTGGAGATCCTGGATTGTCATCCCATCATTGTCTGTGGTGACTTTAATGAGAATCTTTTATCCAGCGCAAGCAAACCGACACTGGAGCTGTTTCAGTCTAGAGGATACACACAACTCATCACTGCTGCAACCACAGAGAAGAACACACTGCTGGACTTGATCTTCATCTCACAACCACAGAGATGTCTCCATTCTGGTGTGATGAAAACCTATTACAGCTATCACGACCCTGTGTACTGTGTACTGTCAGCTGAGTCTGAAAGGTAAAGAAAAATGCAAATGATTTGAATCTAAATTCAGTGCAAAGATCTGAGAAAGTACTTAATGAGAACTTTGTGTGAAATTGTGAGAAAAGTAGAGCAAAACAGTGAGTTTTAAAAAGCATACTACAGTGGAGTATAGACTAAATGATAGTGATAAAAGAGAGTGAAATGTTCTAATAACAGTTTGGTTTGAGAAGACAGTCATAGCAGTTTAATATGATCTAAATTCGGGGGTCCTCTATACAGCCGGACCACAGGCTGTTCCAGCCTCACTGAGGCTGTGAGTAGTGGGAGGAGGAGGACCAGAGGACCCCATAAAATAACACTGTAAACTGCAAGGTTTCTTTGTTGCTTGGAGGAATAACACAATGTTTCACAGTGTTTATCATTTTTTTATCCTCAACCATAACACTGTCTTTGTATGTCACCTGAAAACATTGTCACAGTGATGTATTCTGTTCAGGTTCCTCCAGAGTAAGGTGGCGGTAAATTCAGTGAGAGTCATGTTGTGTTTTAGGTAACATTGTTGTTGAACTAATGTACTGTCCATGTAAAGGAAATCTTTATGTAATTTTACTGTTTAACAAATTATTGGTAGATTTCATGTCATAGGCAATATTGGTTTGGTAACATTGGTTTGGTAATCAGGACTGTTAAGTTATATTGGATAATGTTATAGGTCATATAATCTTCAGGTAACCATATGTCAGGTGAGCGGGTAAGCTCGTGTTTTGGCCTGGTGTATTTATCAGGTGGGTTTTTGGGTCTGCTGGTAACACACAGGCTGTATCTTTCAGGTAGTTGCATAGAACAAAGGTAAAGCTGAGCAAAGTTGTACAACCATAAGCAACTGCTTAAAAACACAGCAAAGTTCTATACAGCTACCGAAACATGTACATGTATATATACAGCATTACAGTGTATGTTGGCCACGTGCATCGCTTTCTGCCGCCAACACTGGAATATTATTCGCAGTGTGTTCTCTCAATGTAACACACACTTTCGATACCTACCAGCTGATACCTCATACTTCCATCCACCCAATGTCCTGCAGTGCCCCCTGTGGCAGTGGGTGGATGGACTATAGCAGAGACTGTGCTTGATAACTTTCTTTTCCCCCGGACAAAGACACACAGTTCTCCTCCTGTGTCCCCAGACCACAATATCAGCCTCACCACACCTCCAGCATTGTGAGGATCAGCTCAGATCAAACGACGTCATCCTGCCAACACCATCTTAACCGTCACGCCCGAGGCACCCATCAGTACTGACCACACAGAGACATGTTCCTACTTCCTGCCAGTCCCAGTCATTCTCCTTCAAAGCAGATCTATGAGGCCTCGCCAACCTTTTTGCCTCACCTTCTCTGTGACTCGGACACTGGATCAGCTGACTACAGCCAAGACATCATCCTGCCACAGCACCAGTCATCACAGCATCATCCTGACTGCTGGATCAACAGCAGAGTCACAGTACTGGAATCACAGAATCTCTTGTTCCTCCTGCCAGTGCCTGTGCTTCCTCACAACCAGAGCACAGGCGGTTGGTTTTGTCATATAACAGTATTGATGTTTGCCTATTCATCTGTTCATTACAGTAATACTGCTGTTTTGACTTTATACAGTTAGGGAGTTTAATAATGTTATGTACATGAACTTCTTTCCTTCCAGGTCTTCCTTCACTGTGATTCTCTCACTTCACAGTAGAGACCACTGCACGCCCACGTTAGTGAACTATGAGATGGCACCGTGCTTCCTCTCTGCAACATCGCTTTCGCTCCAACACGCATAAAGGTAGCAGTTTTATCTCCCACACCCATACCAAATCTCCTGATGATCAAAACAACAGAAACACTGTTGGTGCATGCAGTTTGCATTTACAACTAAAGAAATGTCTGAGATAAAGTTTCCCACCTCTGTGTCCTCCATGTTCACTGACACTGACCAGATGACTGAAAGCAGAAGCTATACAGCCACTGGAAAGGTCAAAGGTCAGTCCATCTTCATGCTGACACTGTGCTCTGTTGACAGTTTTGGTTTGTGCCAACAACTGACTGAAGAGCATCATGACAGAACAAACTATGAACCCTGGACAGAATGACTGTGTCTCTGAAAACAGCTCTGCAGTTTAAAGAGTCTTTTGGACTGTTGACCTCTACCCAACTGATATATGTTTATTCTGCATCTCATAAGAATTTATTCCTTTCCTTTTCATTTCATTTCCTTTCCTCCCACCCCCCCCAACCGCCCACCTGTCTCTTCATCAATAGATAAAGAGAACAGATAGAGAGGGAAAACAGGTCAATTAGTTCAGGTGCCACAGGCACGTCAACTAATTAACCTGGAGGAGAGGCCAGATTTTAGTCATCTTAATCATTAGTGTGGGGTGTCAGCTGGTATGTACGTGAAAGGTTTCTCACATTTGTGCACTTAGCCTTGATCTAATCTAAAGCTCTGCGTACAGACATGAGTCCTACACTGTTTATAACGCCAGTGGTAAAATGTGTGTGAAACTGAAGCTCAGGGTTTTCACATGGGCCTTGTCTAATGACGTGATTGTTCCCATGTTACTCCTCTCACCTGAAGTCACACAGGTGAATTACATTTTGAAAAACACATTCAAATGTTGGATAACATACACCTGAACTGATCATGTTGATATGATATGACAGTGGAGCTCTGCTGGAGTTGTTGAGTCATGAACTACTGAGCACATTAGATCAAGTCTAACCACTGTGTGAGAAGCCTTTGGTGGTAAGGCTGAACAATTCTGTGTAGAAACCACTGAGATCAATGCTGTCCAACAAAAGACACCATGTACTCCATGTTCTAATGTCAAAAGCTCTGGGTTCACAAATGTGTCACCCTTCATCTGTTTATGAGCATAAAATATGTTACATTTTGTTGTTGCCCTATCCTGACACACTGCATTCATTTGATATTTACCCATGAATCCTCACTGCAGTTTTTAATCCACACAGTATGATTTGGACTCTGTGCCTACTGTAAAACCTTCATAGAATGAGTGACAGAGGGATGCCTACACAGATGATGACTGATGGTAACATACATTGTTCAGCCCTGTCTTACAAAAGTGAAGTTCAAACACTACGGATGACTACTTGACTCCATATTCTTTTGCAGCCATTTTTGTGGCATATCTTATTATTTAGAGATTTCAAGTTACTTAATAAAAAAGGGTCATGCGTGAGATATGATATAATTTGTAAGCATATTTGTATATTCTATTGATAAACTGTAATTTATTCCTGTTTCTGCTACAACTGCTCCTTCAAATTTAGATTAATAACTGTTAGCTGGACAAACTCAGCTCCACCGTGAGACAGCCTACTGCAGGATTATTAGTGCTGCGCCAGCCGCAACTGCATGAGCGGGAGGAGCAAGATTACTGCAAGAGGCGGAGCAATCTCAACCGACCATGCTACTGGGCAGAAGGTGGGTCCGGTCTGCCCTATTTGTCAGTGCTCTTTCTGTCTCTCTCACACCCAGTTGGCCACTTATGTTGAATGCTACTTATTCACAGGAGCATGTTGAGGAACCCAAGCAGCTCCAGCAGCAGACAGAGGAGCAGCAGCAGCAGCAGGAGCAGTGGCAGGAGGACGTGAAGCAGCCAGGGGCAATCCCGGGTCAAGAGACCGCTTAAGAAGGCGCAATACCTCAGTCCTTGGCCTGAGCTCACACAGGCAGAGGGAATAGGATGAGGCTGATAATGCTGCCGGGTTAGCATGGGTAAGTGAATTTTTGTAGCACTATAATTGGGCACTACAGACCTTGTTATCAATCTTGTGTGGCTGAATGCCACTTGTCCTCTAAGAAGTTGACGACTGCATCGGGCCGTGGTAACTAGTTGGGGCATGCAGAGTCTCGTCATATCAGAATTAACCAGACAAATCGCCTCCACCAGCTAAGAACGGCCATGCACCACCACCCACAGAATCGAGAAAGAGCTATCAATCTGTCAATCCTTTCCATGTCTGGGCCGGGTGAGGTTTCCCGTGTTGAGTCTCCACTCCTGGCGGTGCCCTTCCCTCAATTCCTTTAAGTTTCAGCTTTGCAACCATACTCGTCTGATCAGCCTGAAATTGATTGCCACTTCATGTGTACTCAGTCTCACTTGATGAATGATGTGCCCTTGCAGAAGAGTACCTACAGACCTACAAGGCCTTCCACGAGGGCCTGGATCCAACACCAAAAATGAGGGAGAATTCCCTCTCCAAGGTCAGCAGGGTGAAGACCTTTCTTCTTTACATGGGGCATTCCCATAGCAGATTGTCTGATTGGCTATTCTTGTATGACCTCCCCAGGATTCGTGGGTGAGTGCCCTTATCAATATGCGTTAGCATATTTACAGCACCTCCTTGTTTTAATGTACTGGATTTTATCACACTGATTCTCCCTCTCCTTTGTTAGATGGTCCAGGAGCGTTGTGATCAGTGGTATGAAAATTACCACAGCTGAATTTTACCTGAAAAATGCAGCTAATTTCGTGGGTTTCCTGGAAAGTACACCCCTGAGGACCTGCCGCCTGACCAAGGTACAGCTGAAGGCCATTCACCAGGAGTTGACCATGGGGATCAAAACCCTGCAACGACGGGTGACTGTCCACCAGATGGCAACAAAGAGGACCAAGGTCCAAAGCGTCCCTTCAAGGGAGGAACTTCGGACATGCATCCGGACGGCAGAGGCACATATCCCCAAGCTCGACAATCATCACGAGGCGATGCTGAGGTGGTCTTATTCACTGACGTCAAATGCTGTGTTCTTTCTCTCCACTGTATTAAAGAAAATGGAGGCCAAGCTTACCCATGGGGACAGATTCATGTTCTATGGATATCTGTCTGCTTATTAGAGCTGCCTCTACAGCCACAGGCCTGGAGTCTATACAAACCTAACCGACCAGGAGTTTGAAGAAGCCCGGGCCAGCGGAGGAGGGTTCCTGCTCCACGTAAGTGCCATTACGTTTCTAACTGGTAGTTGTCGATTGGAGAACATAGTTACACTTCAAGGTGACTTAATTCTCTTGCATTCTCACCCCTGTCTCTTTGTCATTATAGGTCAAGGAACACAAAACCAATAAGACCTTTGGCGAGGCGCAGATCTTCCTCACCCCTGAAGAGTTCAGCTGGGTGGAACGATGGGTCGCCATCAAGGCCCAGGTGGCTCCCAAAGAAAAAAAAAACCAGTTCCTCCTTTTCACCAAAGGGAAGGGGCCCTCCAAGAACCTTAATGTATACCTCAGGATGGCTTGGCGCAACATGGGCATTAAGAGCTCAGTGGCGTTTACCTTGATCAGGATGGCTATAGCTACCTACGTAAGTTCACTCTCCAGTCTAGACGCACGCCACAGCCAAGCTTCCCTGAATGGAGAGAATGCTGTCAGCGTTGTTCAATTCTCTGCTATTTTTTGTTTTTCAGGCCAAAAAATCCATGGACCCGGCGAGCCGGACCAAAGTTGCAGACTTCAGGTGCCATGATGTGAAGACAGCTGACAAATACTGTGCGAAAAACTCTGACCACGCAGAGGCCAGGGACATCAGGAAAATCATCGCCGACACCCTGGCCAAGGGGGACCAGCTGGGGACCTTGTCAGCAGACCTCCAAGGTGAAGAGCCCTGCACCTCGAGACAAGCAATGATAGTACTTCTTCAGACAATGAGGAGGACACTATCCCCTACCAGGATTCTGGAGACTCCTCTTCTGAGGACAAAGAGGAGGAGCAAGAGGACGAAGGTGAGGAAGGGGACAAAGGAGAGGAAGGGGACGAAGGGGAGAAGGAAGGGGGCGAATGAGATGAGATCAATGAAGCATTTATAGAAAGCAGTCAGGTCTGAGAAAGGAAAGGCACTGCTGACACAGGGTTTCATTGTTTTGTTGAAAGATGAGTCTGTGATCAATTATTATCCCAAGGTATCAGTATGAAATCAGTATGAAATGACCCTTTCTGTTTCTCAGATTCTGTGTCAGTTTGTCGGGGATGACAGGATCCAGAGGATCAGGTGTGTGTTTACATCCATTTGGAGCAGTTTTCTTCACATTAGGTGGAAATGCACAATGTTAAAGGCACTTGAAAAGTCCACAAAGACCAGTCTAATAAGTGATTTGGGCTTCTCAAGATGGGTATGGACGCAATGCAGCAATGTCAGGAGAGCATCATCCACACTTCTGTGCCATTTATATGCAAACTGAGGAGAGTCAGTTTGACATCCTCCTGAAGCTGGGGGGTAATGAGACAATCTGAGGCAGATGGAATTGCTCATTTTGGCTACTGGACAGATAGTTGAGGTTTTGTGGTAAGTGTCATTGGAGAGAGCCCAGCTATTATCTCCTTCCTCTCCTGTGAGTAATTAGACTGGTCAATCCTGCAGAAGAATCAGTTGAGGTCCTCAGCCATGTTGAAACAGTCTTTAGTCCAAGTATCGGATGATCCTCAATTGTTATTGTGGAGGCCAGTCAGTGATTTAACACCTTGCCCAGGTGTCCCAAGCTTTTCCTTTCCAGAAGAGTTTTCCAGCCCCCTCCTTGTATCTTTATCTGCTTTTATTTGTTTATTCAGTCTGTTTTGAATGAGTTTGGACTCCATCCCGTTCCCCGAGTTGAATGCTATTTTCTTTTCATTCAGAGTTGTTTTCAAGGCTTTAGTGATCCAGGGTTTGTTGTTAGAGAATGCCTTTACTGTCTTTGTGGGGACTATCATCTCCTTACAGAAGGTACTATAGTGAGTAACCACATCATGGTTACCACATCAGTTTTGTGCCGTAAGCAGGGACAAGGTGAACGATATTATGGTCTACAGTATTTAGGGCTATTATTTTTATGCTTTGTATGCATTTTTAAATTACTATAACAGAGGTTTATTGTGTGTCTAATATTAGAACAGCCTACACCCTATCTCTTCAGACTACTCACAGAGTAGGGTTAGGGTCTCCTTTGTATTCCCACTGGAAAGATATGGCTGCATGTAGTTCATCCAGTTTGTTGTGTAAAGCAAGTATAACAGAGAGGAGCAGTGAAGTTTTTTGTGTGCTGGTGAGTCTCCTCAGCCTCTGCCTCAATCCCCCACTTCCTTCTCTGAGCTTTCTTCCTGTGATCGTGGCCCAGGTGTATTGGTATCAGCTCTCCCCAGTCGTCCAGGTTCAGTGCTGGATAATCCATATTCCACAGAAGCAACAGATCATCCCTGCTATACCACATAATTTTACCTCCATCTATTCCAAATACTGCCATTAGTGATTCAGTTGTCCAGAGCAGCTCTTACAGCAGCATGCAGTTGCTCATCATGAAAAGTGTCAGAGGAGTCACTTAATTCCCTTATTCTATTCTACTCTGTTCTAATACTGTGATTACTTTTAAGTCTTGGTCACAAAAAGACAAAACATGAAAAGCTTGACCATGTCAAGTAACAGAACATGTAAATCAATTATACTCTGATCATACCATACAATGCAATATACACATGGACTGCATGGACATTTCCAACAGCTGTGCCAACCAGAGTTCAGTGCAACAAAAAATTCTCAATGAACACAAAGATGGTTTCTCCAGATAATATTGCTGTATTTACACTGCACCACAAACATGCAGACAAAGGCAGATGATGTGGCTTCTCCAGCATCATTTATATAAATAAGATAATAAGATAAGATAATCCTTTATTAGTCCCACAATGGGGAAATTTACATTGTTGCAGCAGCATAAGTGATTGAAAAGATAGAAAAAGACATAAATACGAGTAAAGGCAAGATAAAAACAAGATAATGCAATAAAAAATATACACATAAAAACAGTATAAACATGACAATGTAATAAAAAATATTAATAGAAGAGCAATATACACAGGACTTTATATATAGAGACAGAAAATGAACTAAATACAGATATTGCACATTTTGAAAGTGAAATTGCACACAATGAATATATATATATGATAGCAGCTGTTTTGGGTTAATTAAAGTGCAGAACCTAGTGAAAATGTCCATGTGAGTACCTCCACGGGGTCAAGGGGGCGCCCCAGGACAGAGCTGGCTTTCTTGATCAGCTTGTCCAGTCTCTTCCTGTCCGCTGCTGAAATGCTGCTGCCCCAGCAGACCACTCCATAGAAGATGGCTGATAACATAACATTGTGTAATATTTGTGTAAGTTTTAGTTTGAACATATGTAAAACAATGACAGTCAGAGCAGACTTTCACTGTATTGTGTGTGGTGTCTGTTGGAGAAATCTGCAGGATCGTTGATGGATGACGAGACAGACTCGGTAACACACAGGAGACTCGGATGGCTTACGCAGCGGTAGAGTTTACTGGCCAGGAGAAATAACCATAACACATCATGTCATGCAGTGACATCGTCTCTTCTGGGGACTCTCCCTCTGAGGTAGGTATTTATTCCCTTTGTGCAAAGACCAAACATGGATACTTACGGTTCTGGTGGAGACAGTAAGTCAGTAACTAATGATAACTGCCAAGTGCCCAGTGACCTTGATTGAGGCACACACACATTTCCCAGCATATCTTGCCTCTCCCTCCAGCTGCAGCTGCTGCAGGACAGACTTATGAGACATAACAGGGGATACGCTGTGAGAAAGGGAAGGCCCAGGTCAGAGTGTGCCTAGGCCTCAGCAAAGCTGTATTTTTCCTTCACACAGACTTTGGCAAAAATATAGCCCCCTAAGAATAGTGCCAATTTCTTGGAAAATGTATCTAATTTTCTTATTTAAATTGGGGATGTTTTACACAAATGTAATTCTTTTTCATATGTTTGTTTTAGAAGTTTTTAATTTAATTGATTAAATGCTAGGCCATTAACCATAAAACCATGTGTCCTCACCATCATTTCAATTTGATATACAACTGTGAAATAATCATTTAAAATCTATAACATATATGCCAGATGAAAGGGTTATGGTTAGGGTTTTATTTTGTGGTTGCCAAAAATGTGTCCCAAGTTTTGTCAACACTATCAGCCATTTATAATTTAGCAGTAAAATCAGACAAATAGATAGTCAGCTATATTCCTGAGGACCCCCTTACAACTCTGCACAGCTGCTAAATGAAAAAAGCTCCTGTAGGTTTGTTGTTTTTGTCAACACCGTCATTTTCTCTGTCCGACGGTGGTGAAAGAAAGTCAAATTTACATGATAAGTTATTTGTTGCACCAAATTGTTAAATTAAGTGGATGAGCAAAGTTAAGTGTATTTGAGTGGAGAGCTTTAGTATTTTGTATGTATTTTTGAATACTTTCAATCTGTTTCTCCAAAACAGCCAAATTATTAATGTAGTTGTTTCTTTAAATGAAAGAATGTCTTCATTTATGTCAAGAACTGTTATGCTTTATATTAAATGCAAATGATAAGACTTGTGTGATATAAGAGCTTTCATAGAGCACATGTGACAGCATAAAAAATGAATAAAAAGGAATATTCAGCATTTTACATTTGTGTACTCAAGGTGAAGACACAAGGGTTTAAATGCTCTAAATCTATATCAGACCAAACAAATAGGAATGATTAACTTTCTATTGTGTCTAATGGTGTTGACAAAAAATAAGTTATGACAGGAAAAACACATATTTTAGGAACAAATGACATAAACCTTACATTACTTAATTGTTGAGAAATTGTTCTATAAACATGAGTATAGATTTCTTAATATTTTTGTTTTTTTCAAAGTTCAAACCTCTTTTATCCAAATTCTCAAGAATTTAATTCAAAAAGTGACAAAATAACAGAACACTGATGTCCTCATTACCTTATTGGAGTATAGGTGAACCGTGAAGTTGACACTGTGTTGTCTTGATGCAGATATAAGTAGGAATATTTACCTGGTCTGTCTGGTTTCAAATGTGGTCAAAGGGTTCACTATCATTAGTATTATGTCACCCATGCACTATTAATCAAAATACAAAATAAAATTCTCCATCACACCCTCACAGATGAAAGTCTGGAAAATGTGAGAGTTGAACTTTTGAATGATGTCAGACAAAGAAACAGTGAGGTGGTGAAGCAAAACCCAGCAGCCGGAGAGTTTAAAGCCAGGTGGCCTGCATTCTTTCATATTGATGAGGTAAAGACCTGCTTGCCTTTTCCCATCTTCTTATTATGCAACTTCAGTGTGCAGCTGTTAAAAAAAAAGTCTGATAAGGTAACACAAAAGATGACCGACATTTAGAGAAAAAAAATCTCCCGTAGAGGAAGCAGTTCTTTATTTTGGCCACTTGGGGGCAGAAGAACTCTACGGCAAGCTAAGAGTAGAACTTGTGACATATAAAGTTGATAATGTGAAGGTTTCAGTTAAGAGTTGCCTTTTCACTGGTCAGCAGGCACAGAACAATCATTTGAAGAATTGTCTGTGTCCATGCTAAACTGTAAGTTGTTAAGAGAGGTCAAAATCAGAATCTATCCTTTTAATGGGATACAACAACTTCAAAATAGCCTTACACCATGACTCTGTTGTTTTTCATTTCACAATGTAGAGTGAGGGAATATTCATCTGAAATGAAAATGACAACACTCAACAAACTTGTTCTATCATATCCACTCACCACTTTATCCAAAGAAAGTGTTTGCAGTGTATTGTAATGTCTGGGTCAGGTCATCTGTGTTTTTTGTTTCCCAGCCGTCGACAGTTGTGGCACTGTTTAGTTGCAGTTAAGGAATTTTGCTGGACTCTGCTTGTTTTTTGAACATTTGTCACTGGTTTGTTTTTTGAGTGATGGCACAGGTACATCTTGTTAAACGACCAACTCAAGCAAGTCAAGCAACCCAAGAGCACCAAGCTACATTACAGGGAATTTTGTTGGAGAACAAAAATCTAATTGCATTCTCTCTGGTGTCCAATCAGGGGACAGGTTTACAAATGTGTTTTCCATTTCAAAAAGCTCATTTGAGTGTGATCACAGATGCTTTTAACAGCTAAGGGTCAAAGTTTATGTAATGGCAGACATCCCCTTTTTTACCAGGCCAGCTATTCAGAGACAGTCTCTTCATCCCCTGATTTTGATTTGATTAGATATTATTACAAGCTCAAAGCAAGGCCAGTGGAGTAAGAAGAGCAGGCATTGTTCAGAGGGCTGAAAAATGTGAACATTTTTAGGCAGCATAGATCACAGCTAAGAAGTTGAGATGATAACCTTAGAAGAGAGGGTGAGTGATTATCACAAACCCTAGAGCAACCACATATTCCAAAGAAGTTTTATGTCTCTGCAGTGCTGGTTTGCCAACAAATCAATTGTCCTTCAACTTAACCCATAAAGGGTTCTAACTTTAATATCAGTGTTCTCCATTAATTACCCAGACAGTGACAACCCCCCACAGTAATTTATCTTGCCATAGTCTCATTATGAACCAGAAATATTTGAAGACTTCTCATAACAACATTAAACATTATGCCATTGCTTCAGCAAGATATCTTTCAGATGACATGCACAGCCTTTGTGGAGACCATTTAGTCCAAACAGTACATTGGTGTGATGTCACACATAATTTTACAACAACAACGATAATCTGGTGACTCAGTCAAGGTTTAGTTATGACTCTCAAACAATGAAAAATGGAAATCAAATTGATTGACACTGCCAACTGACAAAAGATAGGATTTCTGTTTATTTTCTGTAGCCAACTACTAATTATCTGGCAGCAAAGCCAAAGCTCAGTTATATTCAGGGTTTTTTCTACATTGTCTATTTACTTGATCCAATCAACAGATAACATGATTTTTAGTTTGATACAGGAAGGTTTTTCAGAACAACTCAACACTATTTACTAGCTACCTTTTGTATCTTCCCTTGTTTATTGTTGTAGAAATTGAACAGCCTAACTGTTGATCTGTTGAACTTGGAGGTCAGAGGACCACTGTCTGTCTGTCAACTTTATACATTATTGTTTATATTACAACTCAAAATATAAAGTGTTACCATGAATTCATATTAACTGTACAATCTTCATCTTCCCTGCCATAAAATCCTGGAAGAGATGGATGCAGGAAGTTCTGACACTGGATGAGCAGGAAAATGAATAAACCTGGGTCAAAATAACCCAACCAGCTGTTCAGCAACCCAGCAATGTTTTTAGAGAAACAGTCCAGCACTGTTTTGCCTTTTCAAAGGTCCAGTATTGATAGTTTTTGACATTTGACATAGTTTTTTCTGTGGTTTGATTTTTTTAAAGTCTCCATAGCATACATAACAATCTTGTCATTTGAGAAAATGAACAAAAATACTGCTTATGCAGGTGGTAAGGATATCAAATATCCTGAATTAAATATTTCAGTTCTTTCTTCTGTAGTTCATCATTGTGCAAGCAAAACAAGCTGCTGACTACTTTTAGAACATATGGGGTGTTTAGCATATGATGCATTTGCGATCTACATCAAACACAAGTTGGCACCACAGAAAGCTCCAGAGGAGAGGACTCTTTCTTAGTGAGTTAGGCAAAGCACTGGTAATAACTCCCATACATTTAAAAATGTTGGACTAATTTAAAATGCTAACTATGTCCTTGGCAAACAAAAAGAAAAACTTTTCTTTACATCACCCTATTTTTCAGTTTTTGTTCTAATAATATGAAGGAATTTTCTAAAAGTCTATAACATAAGTTTAAAAGACTCAAAACATGTATTTCTGTAAATGGGAGATTCTTCTTCATTGTATCTGTTTCACAGGTTATATCCCTGCCTTGTTTGCTGCCATGCACGGTCTCTTTTGTCATACATTTAATACATATTTTAACATATACAGTAACACGTTTTCCATTTGAATTTGAATGTTGAACTTTGTATGAGAGCTCTATTGACAGGCTGACTTCTTGTCTTTTCCTTTGCCTCCATAAGTGTCACACACAAAGACCAACAAATGAATTTTCTTTTTTAGTGATTTATTGAATTCACCTAAGTTTCATGTTTTTTTTAGTGTGGGAGGAAACCGGAGTGCCCGGAGAAAACCCACGCAAGCACCAGGAGAACATGTTAACTCCACACAGAAAGAAGAATTGAGACATCAAGAAGATGTCAGCATCTTCTTTCTGTGGGGCTGCAGTGCTAATCACAGAGCCACAATGCTGCCCATGAAGGGTATGTGCTGTATGTTTGTGTGTGCATGTGTGGGTGCAGTTACAAACCTTGACCTTAACCTTAACCTTAACCTTCTCTCTGAGGCTCCAGAACCTCCTTTGTCTCTTCATTTCTGGAACGAGCTTGTGATGGACGTCTTGTACCATCACACATCTGATCTCCTGTCCACCTTCCCAGGATACTAAGAGAAAGTCAATGTCTTAATTATGAAGAAAAACCTCATTGCTGTTGTAAAATCAGTCCTGTATTGCATGTTAATCCAAATATTTCCTAGTTATTTCTCAGTGTGTTTTAAGTTGTAAGCAGGTACTTGCTGGATGCACAATAATATTTTAAACATTAACTAATCATGTTGAAAATTAAGGATTAGAAGATAAAATATAAAGAAATGAAAGAAGTTAGTTGGTCTAGATACATGTAAAGCTAAACAACATTTGTCATAAGATTTGCTTTGGTCAAATTAGAAAATCTTACCTGGCCTCTTCTTCTGTGTCGCCTCTCCAAGTCACCTGAAGAAAGACACAACAGAGCATAAAGAAACAGATGGCTGGATAATAGATGAATGCAAATTCCCACTGAAGACAAGTGTTACTCAGTCCAGGCTCTGGTTAGGTGAGTGTTCTGTGGAGAAGCAGTTAGTTCTAGAATGAATGCATCATAGCAGATGAATGGAAGGCTCATTATCATATAATAGAACCTTTCCCTTCTCTGTGAAACCACACACACACACACACACACACACACACACACGCACACACACACATACAGTTGTACACCTATCTTTGTGGGGACCTGCCATTGACCTAATGCATGATGCTGTCAGACCCAACAAGTATAGTGAGCTCTTGGTTTTCAGCCCTGGTTAGCCCCTCACTCTACCCTCCTAACCTCAACCATTACAGAGGAATCCCCAACATCCTGTCTCATTGCCCTGCTACTTTTATATGAAAAAATAAAATCAATTAAATAAAAAATGAATAAATAATAAAGGTATATAATCATAATAATTATTGTGTACTGTGTAGTAATTTCCCATAGTTTAATTTAAAATCTACACAGTATACACTCACTGATACAGCACCATGTAATGTATGTATTTAAAAAATGTTGGTTGAATCAGATATGGAGTTGGTAAAAATGCCATGACCCCTTACCTTCATAACATTACACCACGAGAGATGTTAGCTAGCTAGTGGTAACGTTACCTAGAAATGTTAAGCTAAAATGTGCAGTGGGACATTTTAAGATCCCAGATTGTATTTTGTACAGTACACTATTACCACAACTTAGAGTATTAGTGAAATATGGATTCTGTAACACTTTATATTACACTTATTCACCATTAACTAATTGCTTATTCACAGCAACAATATTATCCAAGATTGCACAATAGATGCAGCTGATAATTAAGATTCCTATCTCCACTGCAGTACAACTCCATACCCAGCAAGAGATTACTGCAAACAGTGTCTGGTGGCCAAATGGTAAAGGCACATACCACATAACTACAATATTCATGCTTCCATTTCTGACTGGGGCACCTTCTCCTCCTGCCCTTATTACCCATCTCTCCAAAGTTGTCAGCTATTAAAACTAATAAAAGACAAAATGCTCTAAAATAATCTTGGGAAAATAAATTGGCTTCACATTAGGATGACATTAGGATGGGGATTCCTGCAGCCAACCAGCACCTGACTGCTAAGACTGGCTGTTCATAGGGAGTTCTACTCACTATGATTGGTCCACTGTTTACATGCTCAGTGATTGATGCAGCTTAATAGATTATTGATTCATACTCCTGTGACACAGCTTATTGTCATTTCAATGCAAAAGTCCAGACAGTTTGGTGATTCTAAATCAGACACGAAGCTATTTCAGTTGAATATTAGTATTGTTGTCATTTAGGGTGTTAATATTATTTGGCATTATGTTTGTGCATGCACACGTTAGAAGTAAAAGTTTCTTCTGACGCCATACTGTTTTTGTTTTTTACACAGATTTAAAACCTTCATTTAGTAACTACAATAACTTTAATTAATCAGGTATCCTCACTGAAATCAGGATCTCCTCTGCTCTCTCTTCTCGTCCTGACACCAAGAAATATTAATAATTAAACAAGAACAACGCATGTAACACCAAACGACCAACAATCGAGCCACTTATAGAAATAATAAAGAGCCAAAAACCAGATATTTTTCAAAAGTTGTGGTCATATCGACTGGCAGGGTTTTTAAATAATTATTAACCTCATTACCACATAAATATCTTCAATTGTCAGAGGAGTTTTGCCTTTAGCTTCCTCAGCAAAAGTTCCGTGGGCACTCACAGGTTTGATACATAATGATCATATTCGAATATTTCACTGTTAAAAGAATGACTAAGAAACTATCATATACAACTGACTGAACAGAAAGAGCTACATGTCTTTAGAGTGAGACCATCGGTCTGTAGCAGGAGGAAAAAGGGGGGTGAAAGGAAACAGGAAATGACATACTGAAAAGGTACAAGGAGGAGTCACACCTGGGAGCTGATTAGGGAGGGAAGTTCAAACAAAGGAGTGAGACCGGAAGGAGGTTTGAGACTGGAGGAGTGAGAGGAAAAAGGAAATGGAGAGAAAACACAAAAAAGACTAGTATCTTGGATAAAAACATGGATTTACATGTTTTTTTCCTGAGGAGTTTGAGATGGAATGTTGAACCTGTGGAACTAAGACGGTAGGAAGAGAAAAGGGAACCCTGGAGCAGCCGGACCTGTCCTGCTCGGTTTCCTAAGGCTTTTCTCTCCAGGTCAGAGGACACTTTCATCATCCACACCCCAGATAAGTCCCTTCATTGCCCAAACTCTCCAGGCTTCTCCCATGCTCACCTGAATGAATTTCTGCTCTCCCTCTCCCTCTCTCTACCCAGAAACATTCACACACCTACATACACCCTAAACTGAACTGAACCGAACTGGACTGAGTTGATTCATTTTCCCATATTCCTCCATTCACACCTTCAACCTCCCACCCTCTTACCTGCATTCATTCATACCGCACTGGCTACAGAACTATAAAATGAGACTGACCCGTGAGATTTTGATTTGTGAGCTTTGATTTTTTTTTTCTCTTTCTTTTTCTCTCTTTCTGGAGGTTGAAACTGTGATTTTCTTCATTGATGTGAAAGAGTGAAATAATATAAGATACCTATCGCACCTTTATTGGTTGGCTTTTCTTCTATTCTTTTGTAGCTAGGATGCAAGCCCTCTCTGATTTAAAATTATTAACAAAAATAAATTTGACAGGTATAGGTGGATAAGTTTATACCTGGCCTGTCTGGTATAACAACCTTATTAATTTCCATATTGAGAGAACGCCTACGTTACAGATTCCTACAGCTGTCCATCTACACACGCCTTTAGGCCAGCGAATGTCATTGACTGTGGCATTGTAGTGTAAAGCCAGCAGCTGTGATGCAAAAAAAGTTATATGCCTCTAAAAGAAGATATTGCAGCAAGCTAATGATTTTAAAGGAATATTGTGATGAAATGGTATTGTGTTTACTGTATGATTCAAAGTGATTCATAGAAAACATGTGATAAATGTCACTGTAGGAGAGTAGAAGTTAGTGTTCACAGCATATAATGCATATATAACATACTTTGTATAATCCATATTCAAGTGAAAAAAGTTACATAATTTTAAAAAATGATGCAAGGAAGAGTTGAAATAATGAGTGTAAAAGAAAAGATAACTTGGTTTTAAAATACAATCAGGACAGGCCAAAATATAATGGTGTATAACGAAGAGTGAACAAGGTCAGATGAGGATAAGACCAGCTTTGACCTGACCCAGCAAAGCGAAGAAACTTGGCAAGAAGAATCAGGTGCATACAGGAGATGGCATATGACAAATAAGTTGATAGTGTATTTTAACCAGGGGACCAAGGATGAACAGTTAGACTAACCAATGTTTTAATGGTGTAAATTTGATAAACCAATAAAAAAATGACCTAAGAGGCGTGGAAGAGTCACATGCAAAACTATATAAAGAGGACAGACAGTGCATCTTTGGAACTCTTCAGAATTATTATCTTGTGTGCACTTTAGACTGTTCAGTTTCTTTAGCCGACAAATAAACTCTGCCCCAGACACTACCGTCTCTAATATTTAGACACCTAGTCAGGCGAAACTTCTGATCGTAGCCCAGTGGATTTGGGACTTTAGGCAAATCCACATCATTCAATTAGCCCGAGCCAGCCAGGAGAGTGACGGAGTCTAGGGACCCCAACTTGGCCGGGCGGCACTTTCCCTGCTCCTCAGTTACGGGCCCTGAATTTAGGGTAAGCCAGAGCTTTTCTTTCTCTGCTGAAATTCTAATGGTCTGGGTGCGGTGTGTCCACTTGAGTTGTAAGGGTAAGCCTCTGGCCCACCCAGACTCACCTCTCCTGAACCTAACCCACTAAATTCTAAAAACACAAGAGATAAAAATAGAGGGGGAGTGAAAAAGCAGCTCTGTGTGTTACGTAACTGTCTGTGTCAGTGCAATGTCTCAACAGAACCATGAATTGCGGAAAAGAGTGAATGAAGTGTGAACAGCTGATTTTGAATGTATTACTGCATTGCATGTTGGCTTGTGTGGCAGTGATTTTTGCTGGGAGGTTAGTTTGACACAGTGAACAGAGAAGGCTAGAAACACCAGAGCATTACCTCTGAACAGAAGGCTAAAACACCAGAGCATTACCTCTGATTATGATAGGAATTACAAAACCTTTAATGTTGAGGAAGTGTATTTAAAGGTAAATTTGATAAGAATCAGTTACCCTGATAAAACCTTTAATGTTAGGAAGTGTGTTTAAAGGTGACTATAACAACAAACCAAAAATCCCAAATAAGTCTTTTAATGTTGAGAAGCGTTTGAAGCTTAACCTGATGACAGTGAGGAATTGTATGGGACAGGGAATACTATGCAATACTACTATCAAGTCAAACAAGGCACATTGTCTTTTATACTGTGTCTAGTGTTAAAGAGACTGGCTTCTGCGGATACCACCTTTTCTTAGGAGAAAGGGCTGCACGGGTAGATGACAAATGGTACTTATATGCTGGAATTTATGGATACCCTTTTTAATGTAAATTGGAAAGGTCTGCGGGCAAATGTCAGCGTTGGCGTTTATGGATACCCTTTTTAATGTAGTTAAAATGTAAATTTTAATGTGGATTAAAAAAAAAAGGTCTGCACAGGCAAATGACCAACTATAGCGGCGCACTGCCTAGGGGAAGACATATACCAGGAGAGTGGCAGAATCGCTTGGGAGAAAGCGAGAAAAAGTGCACAATATGTATAAACTGAGGCGATAGGAGTAGAGTAACTGCGTAAATGAAAACCTGATGAGACAAAAAACAGAAGAATAATATAGGAGGGAGAGAGAGTAGAAAAAGCGAGGCAGAGCAGTGAGAGACAGGAAAGGAGGGAAGTGAGCAGTGAGGCCTTGACCCCACATGCACCACTCCCACACACAGGAGCAGAGAGACACACTCACACACAGGGCAGAGACACACCCACTGGGAGAGAATCACACACTGCGGAAGAGTTTGTTTAACAGAGACGTGTCGGCCCAGTAAGAAGGGCAGATAAGTAGCTAAAAGTGTCAAAATAGAAAATTTACAACAAATAACGAAACAAACAACAATTGGGCACGTAGTTCTAGGAATTTTAACTCTACTAGGATTCCTTTTGTTTCTTAGTGGAATAATTTGGAGAGTAATAGAGGATCTAACTGATAAGTGATGAGTAGAGACAAAATAAATTAGGTAACTTAATAAATAGATAAAATAATAAATAAATAAATAAATAGTGAGATAACATTGATAAAATAATTAGTAAATAAACATAAGATAAATTAAATAAATCAATTAATAACAAAATAGATAGAATAAGCAAATAAATAAAGATATAAATAAAATTGCAATAAAATAATTGATAAATAACTTAAGTAGATAAGAGTGTTTAAAGAGTTAATGGAAGAAGAGAATAGTGATGAGGACGAAGTCTTAAACCCTGATCACATTGATGATCGAGGGGATAGAGAAACTCGAGGCATCAGAACACATTTTTGGCTGGAACGAACGTATTATGATGATGAAGGCATAGAACATTGGCAAACAGAACAAGAGATCAGTCAGAAGTTGTGGCAAATCACTAAAATTGTAAACTTAGCTCAAACAAAAGAAGAATTTCCTTTAGTACCATGGGAGAGCGTGATACGTAAATTGTGGGTTCCCAGAACCTTAGCTCTAATATTAGAAAGTCTTTGTAATCACCCAACAGGAGTAGCTACACTCCCTTTACGTCCCTTTTTAGGGATCCCTGAAGGTTTAACTATAGCAGGGAGAAACAGAGGGGCAGTAGATCCGCGGCTGAGTATCACCATTATCCCCAGAAGAGTGGAGTGGCACACAGGAAAATTTGGATATATTACTAAGACCCCAGCCGAGGACGGGACTGAAGATTTAAGATACAACCCCACTAGAATACCAAGAGTAAAACAAGCAGTGACTGCAGGTAAAATATTAGTGTTAATACGAACCAGAGAAGAGGGAGAACCAGAAATTTCCAGACAAGAGGAGAGTGCAAAACAAGGATTCATGGAGATAAAAATGAGCAAAAAAGAAGGATTGCTTACCCCAGTGGAGATAGTGATGAGACAACAACCAGACCATGCCAAACAAATCAGACTCTGCATGAAAAAGTGGCACAGACGTACATCAGGCAACCTACAGTGGCCACTAGAAGGAACCTTTAAAGCTGCATGCTGCAGTGAAGTGGAGGCCAACATTAAACATTATAAAGCAAAAGACACAAGTGACCTGAGAGAAGGAAAACGGGCCAGAGAAAGAGAAGTGCTCAGGTGGTTCAGAGATACAGCAAGAAAACACTTACTGGAAGTGAAACAAATGCCAACCCTCACAAATAGTTGTGATAAGGAGAAAGAGAAGCAACAGGTCACGCCGACCGCTCCAGTACAGACAACACGGCCCCCACCCTACTCACCACATGCGACGCCTGAGCCAGCTGGACTGTATCCAGTAAGGGAAGCAGAAAGTGTGGAAGGTGAACTGATGGGAAGATTCACAATAAACTGGAATACTCCAACCAAAGAAAAAGAGATGACATACAATGATGAAGTGAGCAATACATGCACAAAGCAGAATGATGCAATGAGCACACACACTGAACGGGGAACACAACAGACAGAGAGTGTATGTTCGAGCGAGTCATCTGAAGAGGATAATAGAGATAAAAAGGACTATCGTAAAATTATACGAAGGGGAACTTCCTTAGAAGAAGACAAAGAGATGTATCGACAAATGGAGAATACACCAACATCATCAAGCAGAAAACAGTATCAGCTGTTACAGGATAGGTGGCAAACGCTGAGGAGTGAACCAGGGGGAGACAGAGAGCGATGTAAGAGACACTCAATCAGCAGCCTATGGCACAGCACACCTAAGGAGACAGATGACCTCCCTCTGGAGGAGAAGAAGGAACAACTAACCCTGCCGAGGACCCGAGCAGCGAGTGGAGGTGACTGGGAGAAACTCACAACAGGATTAATGAAAGACTTGGACACATTGCATGCACTACAAAAGGAAAAAGATGAGCTTCAATACCACCTGACCCAATTAAAAGTAAAAGATGCTGCACAACATGCATTGGCAGATATGACACGCTCACAACAAATAAGCATGGAGCTGACAGGAACCATGACAACAAAAGGTGAAGATAAAATAGGAGAATTTTATCAACGGCTGGACAATATACAACAGTCTCTCACAGAACTGACAGAGCATCCCAGAAGTCAGACGCAAAGCCTCAACAACTATCATAATAACATGAGACTGAGAAGTGGCAAAGTGCTGGGACAGACTGAACCTCAAGAGGACTCACACTATGACTCGTCAATGATGTGTCCATTGGTGACCAAAGGTTTAAATCCTGCTCATTATGTACCATGGTCATTTTGTGACATGGTTGGATTAGCTGGAAGACTGCCAGATCTAAATGAAGGAGCAAACAAATGGATAACAGCCCTAGAAGAAAGCACAGCTGGTGTAACCTTGGCCCTAGGAGACATCAAAGCACTGCTTATGTATACAGCAGGCACGCACACCACTGAAGAGATTTTCCATGGGGCTAATCTACCCCTAGTGGTGACCGGAAATAGAGCTGATAGTGTGGGATTCAATGGTCACCGTAATGAAGTGTGGACAGAATTGAGGAAGCAATATCCAGAAAAAATGGATCCATCTAAGTTGGAAGGAGAAAAACTTAAAGATGAAGAATGCCCAGCCAAGTTCCTGCGATCATTTCAAACAAAATGGAGGGAGGAAACAGGAAGTGCATGGAACGCTAATAACACTACACAGAGCCTATTTAAAGTAATGGTGAAGAAAGCTATGCTATGCTATGGTGGTGCGTATCGAGGAAGGGGGAGAGGCTACCCCCCACAGCAGATAAGGCGTACACAGTCAAACACACCACTGAGTGCAAACCAAGATGAAGAACTATTATGCTGGGGGTGCAACCAAAAAGGCCACCGTCGTAGTGACTGTCCCACCAACCCTTGGATGGGACCAGCGAGGGAGTGGCAATAGGGGTGCCCAGAGGAGCCACAGGGGAAGTACATGACACCGGTTGTATCAGCGCAGCCACAGGATGAACCAACTGTTCCTGTCACAATACAAAATCAAGAACACACCTTTATGGTAGATACAGGAGCCACTTACTCCTGTATTGGGAGCGCAGGCTCCACACTTCCCCTCTCAGGCTTATCAATCAAGACCATTGGCTTCTCTGGGACATCACAAGTCATTCCCCTAACACAACCGGTGCGTATGATGATAGCTGATAAATCGATAGTGGCACCTTTTTTTGTACTCGGAAAGTACACCTATTAATCTTTTGGGACGAGACATCTTATGTCCACTAAAAGCCACCATTACATGCACTCACAGAGGCCTAGCATTGGACTTTTTGTCTGAGCCCATCCATAAAATAATGATGGTGCGGGAATTTGAGGAGCCCAAAAATCCAGCCATCCAGGTTCAACCTGCGGTATATTGGATACAATGGCCAGCCAAGTCAGAATTGGCTCGACAATGGACTTCATGGAGAGAGAAGATACATCAAGAATTGAGGCCAGCCCAAGAGCCACAATTACCACTGCATTGCACTCTTATGTATGATGAAACCCAAAAACACAGTGACTATGAGGCATGTTGGAGACAGTTGATTGCTGGCAAAACCTTCTCTGTAATATGCCAAGGTATATATGTGGGGCCACAGGGAGCAGCAGCAGCAGTTATTCTCCCGTCTCAGCTACGCCAGTGGTTCCAAGTGCCCAACTCAACCCCTCATGTTACTCTTATGATCAAAGATGGACATGAGTCACATGAACTCGGCCCTATGATGGAGCAAGCACTAATGGTGCCTGTATGGCAACCCACTGTAGATAAACGTATCCACACCTCCTCAAACAAACAATATCTCAAAATATCATTGTGGACTTACGATGAGGGAACAGCAATGCAAGTGTTGTTAAGTCAAAGACCTCCCACACAGCTACCATTGTCAGAAGAGCACAGTTTGCTGTTATGTCAGATACCAATAGAAGTATGGTCAAAGCATAAAACAGATGTAGGGCTAGTAAAATCAGCGCAGCCGCTCTGTATTAAGTTAAAACCTAACATTGTGTTGCCTTACAAAAAACAGTATCCTCTCAAACCCCACCAAATTACAGGTATAAAACCCACCATTGAAGGCCTAGTAGCAGCAGGAGTATTAATACCAACCAAAAGCCCCTGTAACACACCAATTTACCCAATAAAAAAGCCAAACTCCAAAGATTATCGCTTAGTACATGACCTACGTGCTATTAATGCTGTTGTAGACGCCGAGACACCCATTGTTCCAGATCCACACACACTACTTTCAAATATTCCACCTGATGCATGCTGGTACACAGTGGTTGATTTATGTTCAGCATTTTTCAGCGTGCCTCTGCACCCAAATTCTCAGTATTTGTTTGCTTTCACATATCAGGGACAGCAATACACATACACACGCCTTCCTCAAGGCTATGTAGAAAGTCCATCAATTTTTAACAGAGTGTTAGCTAATGACCTGCAGCACTTAGATGTAACAAGTACAGTCATACAGTATGTTGATGATCTGTTAATATGCAGTCCCACTAAAACACAGTGTGAAAAAGATTCAGTCTCAGTCCTGACGGTTTTAGCTAAGGGGGGACACAAAGTGAGTAAAGATAAATTGCAGTTCTGCCAATCTGACGTTGAATATTTAGGCAGACAACTTTGTGGAAATAAACGTGCCATAGCTCCATCGCAAATTGAAGCCATAACAAAGGCTCCCAAACCACAAACTGTGGGACAAATGTTGTCATTCCTGGGGATGGCGGGGTTTAGTCGGCCTTGGATCTGTGATTATGCACTCAAGACAGCCCCACTGCGTGGTTTGATTCGTGCAGCAGGTCAAGCAAATGGCTCTGCTGAGCTACAATGGACAGCTGAGGCTGAGGGGGCTTTCCAAGCCCTGAAAACAGATATGCAAACCGCACCAGCACTGGGTAACCCAGACTATACTAAAATGTTTCGCTTATATGTTGCAGAAAAAGCAGGTTACGCGTGCGCAGTCCTGATGCAAGACACACCCACTGGTAAGCAGCCACTTGCATATTACAGCACCAAATTAGATAATATTGAAACAGGTTTCCCACCCTGTTATCAGGGACTGGCAGCAGCGGCTTTTGCCTTCCAAAAAGCATCAACAATAACAATGGGGCATCCAACCACGTTATACACATCTCATCAGTTACACGCTCTCATTACTAGCCCCAGATTTGTGCTAACTCAAGCCAGACGAACAGGCTATGAGGTAATCCTCTCAGCCCCAGAATTAACAGTTCAACGATGTACTACTATCAATCCAGCCACACGCATGGTGACACCTGTAGAAGGATCACCACATGACTGTGTTCAGGCCACAGATGTGTTCTTAAAGCCCAGAGAAGATTTGCATAATCAACCTATAACAGCACAACTTACCTTTTTTGTAGATGGTTCCTGTTTTAGAGATGCTTCAGGTAACCATGCAGGTTATGCAATCATACAATTACTGCCAGATAACACCTATACTGTAGTACAGGCTATTAAACTTCCACAGCCTTGTTCAGCACAGCTGGCAGAAATCAAGGCCCTAACAGCGGCGTGTCGCCTGGCAGCAGGTAAGACTCTAAATGTCTACACAGATTCACAATATGCATATGCAGTCTGCCATGTGCATGGTATCATCTGGAAACAAAGAGGCTTTGTAAGAGCAGACGGCTCTCCAGTGACTCATGGAGAAGCCATCTCAGCCCTGTTAGAAGCAATACACCTTCCAACAGCATTAGCTATTATTAAATGTGCGGCTCATCAGAAAACAGACTCTCTAATAGCTAAAGGCAATAACTTAGCAGACAAAGCCGCAAAACAAGTAGCAACATCAACTTGTGTAGGACCTCTATTAGTAGCTGAAGACTGTGAACCTCTCACAAACTTAGCGTCATTAATAGCAGCACAACACCATGCAGGTCCATATGAACAGTCCGTATGGCTCAAGAGAGGAGCCATTAAAGTCACTCAAGAGGGACCTCAAAATGGTCTGTGGTGTAGTGCACATGGACATTTTGTTCTCCCACATGCATTGTTAAAAGTTGCAATTCGTGATGCGCATGGTCCTGACCATCGTGCAAGGGGGGAGATACTAAGGAGACTTCAAACTGTTTGGTGGACTCCATTTATGGCAAGAACAGTAGATAGAACATTACAAGAATGTGATGTGTGTGCACATCACAATGTAAGAAAAGCATTTTCAGCACCAATCGCACACATTCCACCACCAGAAGGTCCATTTCGACATCTCATGATGGATTTCATAGATATGACAGAGCGTATAAAAGGATTCAGGTATGTTTTGGTGGTAGTTGACAGATTCAGTAGATGGATAGAAATATCCCAACGAAAGGCAGATTGTAAATCAACGTAAATTCCTGTAAAGTTTTTTTACGTTTGGTTACTAGAACCTATCAGTTCAGACAATGGACCAGCCTTTGTAGCTGATACAATAAAAATAGCTTTAAAAATGTTAGGGATCAAACAAATTTGGATGTGTCTAATCCACAATCACAGGGAGCAGTAGAGAGCGAGCAAATGGTACTTTAAAAAGCAAAGCTTGCAAAATAAGGGCAGATAGTCAATAGCAGATCAACTGGGTAGATGCATTACCACAAGCTTTGATGTCTATGCGCTCACAAGCTAACCGACTAACACTTAACACCTCACGAAATGCTTACAGGAGACCAATGCGGTTCCCTATCTTGAAGAGAATATGAGGGACCACCGCCCGAGCAGTGTGAAAAAAGAACTAACTCACTATCTCGACACTTAACGCCAAATACATAAGCTGTGTTTCAACAGGTGAAAGCTGTGTCAGAAGACAAAAAACGCGTTCAGAACAACTGAGGAGAAATTGAACCAGGAGAGTGGGTCTCGTAAAAAAGGGTGTTCAAGCATGAAGTGGGACCAACTGACATAAAGGGGCCTTTAAAGGTGATCTATAGTGACTGACACTGAAAGTGGAGGGTAAGAAAAGTTTGGTTCCATTTGAATCCTGCCAGAGCAAGAGATCCAGGAGAGAGGCAAGACATACGAACCAGAAAGACGACCCATCCCAGCTGGAGATAGCCAACACCAAGGAATGACGCCTCCCCAGGGCAGATGGGTAGCTCCAGGGACCACAGGAGAGAGATGATCACAAAGACTGGCTGAAAGGCAAAGGCGTGAAAGTAGAGGATCAACCAGTAGCTCATTACCATGAACAGTCAGGAGGTAACACAGAAACCAGTGATGAAGCTGTTCATGGGGTCAAGATCAGATCCAGGAGAAGGACTCAGCAGGGACAATGCTGCAGATAGTCCATACAACTTTTACAATTGGGAGACAAACATGGGAAGAATGGAAGATTAATAAGTGGAAACCATAATCCTGCTAGCATTAGAATAATATTAGTACATATTATTAGATGCACTAAACACGGACCCAAGCAGAACAGAAACAGCTGGTGGGTGTGCAGTAGCACAGGTGTAATGGCAGCAATGACAGGGAAAATACCATAACAAAACAATTAAACTCACTTATGCAGTCAACCCAGCAAACCCTGACTATAGGGCCAGAGGGCCAGATAATAGATACTCATACGGTTCATGTGCAGTGCCTGAGGAAGGGGCAGTAGCGGTAGCAGTGTTCACATGGTACTGAATGCTAGATGGGCATGTCGTGACCACAAAAGCAACTGAATTGGTGATCCCATTATATAAAACAAGCGCAAAACTAAGGTCTGCAGGAAGTGATAAAAAGGCAAAGGAGATTAGAAATATTGGGATGGGAAAACGCCTGTTTTATCAGTGGTTGATTTCATCAGGCAGGTTAGTGACAAAGCTTGTATTACTTGCCATAATCCTAAAAGAATACCTAAAGTAATGCCAATTCCAGGAGTAAAACAATGTAAAGATCGAACTACATGCTTTGCTTATTGTGCAGCAGTAATGGCGAGCTGGGAGAGCAAGATTCATGGTAATTGGACAAAGAACACAACAGTTTGCCCCAAAAGACTTAGCAGTGAACTAGAGTCTTGGATACCTCCACTTACTACAGTGTCAGATTATGTAATACATCCCTTTTGTATAACAAAAGGAGATGGACCAGAGAAAAAACTAAAAAAGCTTGTAAAACAGTTTACGGAAAAACTCCCTACATTACAATTGTCAGATCATGGATTGGTAAAAACTAACGCTAGTGGATTTGGAATAACTATAAATGAGACATCCAAATATGGTTTTCAGCTTGATTACAGATGGTTACGAGTACCAAAGAGACTTAGAACAGCTGCAAATAAAACTAAGTCAGGAAAAAATAAGAGGGAAAGGGTCAAGTCATATATGATGTATAGCGCTCAGGGTAAAACTATGCGATGTGAATACCTGATATGGGGAGAAGGAGGAGATACCTACTATTTAAGAGAAAATGACACCTTGCGTGCTAAATTCCTATTTCCCTCATTCAGTAATGGTACTAGACCAATAGCAGATGTGTTTTGGTTATGTGATGACGATAAACAGGTGAAAGTTACATTACCGCAAAACTGGACAGGGGTATGTGCACCTGTCATGATTACAGGACAACTTACAGTAATTGGTGGTCAAGCCAGAGGATGGAAACAACCAGCTGCAAACCTTAACCAAACTAGTAAGAGAACCAAAACTGATCAAAAGAGGAAAACCCGGAGCGTTACCAAACCTGACCGTGTATTACAACCCAAGATGTTAGATGATAAGATATACACACTGCTTTATGGAATAAGGAACCCATCAATTGTGCCACTGAACATCTGGCAATAGGAAAGTGGATTCAGGACAGGGAACAGGATGGATACCAGTAGTTGAGCCTGCAATAAATACGCAATACATATACGCAACAGCAGATGGATAAACTTTCTGTGGTATAATAACCATGACTCATAATTGGACTATTTACAAGCTTTGGAGAATTAGTTCACAATTACATGCCACCACTCAGATGGCACACAAATAGGTTTGTCCTAGATAGAATAATGGCACGAAGAACACGGTGTCTGTAGTTATTTGGTGATGAATGCTGCACTGTCATACCAATGAGCAACTGGAAGGATAGTGACCTTACAGAGCTATTAGCTAATTTAAAAACTCTAAAGACGAACAGCTATGAACAGCTCAAACACGTTACCAAAAGCCAGCTCTTGCCCAAGTATAGAATAAACAGCAACTTATCCTAGCACAAAATCTTGCAAATAATTGGCATGATATTGGGAGGATTCATTGGTGTGCTGTTGTTATGTGTTGTGTCCTCCCGATAGTCTCAATGTGTTCAAAAAAAAGACATCTAAATTGGTTTCGAGGACAGTTTCCTCTACATTCAAAGTACTGTATAAATTTGGAACTGCAAAACAAAGGAGATGAAATAGAATACCTCTACCAAAATAGTATAGCCCCAGTTTAATAACCATAGTAAGAATATCCATGGAAAATCCCAGTACGAACTAAGCGTAAATAATGACGAGGTGAATATAAACCAAGAGCAATTAAAGAATACCATGAAAGTCTACAGACAATATTGAATGATTTCCCATTTGACAATTCAATTGCAGAATCCGCCTGCGTGCGGATTGTGTTTCACTCAGTGCACTCTAAAAGCTTTCCACTGCCGCCATTGCCCTGGAAGTCAGAATACAGTCCATTGAAAACCTGGCGTGCTCCACAGGATTATAACAGGGTTCCATTTGACCCTGCACACTTTCAATTTCACCCTAAAGTATTGGTGTGACAGCTATTAACTCCAGGCACGTTTTCCGTCTGCCCTATGTACAAAACATACTATAAATGCAATCTCTCTATATTACGCATCAGATTTGATATTTGATACGCTGAACCCTTGCAGAAGTTTGTGAGAGAATGGATAGAATATAAATTAGCGTATTATAAGCAGCAGTGCGGTGTGTGTGTAGAGGCAGGGTTCAGGGGTTGGAAGAACACTAGTGTACTCACTCAGATAAAGGCCACTTCTGATACTAACACAGATCAGATTGCTGTGGTAATTCCACTGTTTTATGTAACTTCTACCTAGATATAGGCATGGCTGAACGTCCAGACAATAGCGGGCAGAACAACCTGCAGGTGCCAATGGGGCCCACATACCGTGCGGAGCATTGTCCTCCCAGAATGCCAATCCAGCCGGCAGCAGGACCCAGCTGGGCTGTGGGCGTACATCAGTTGCCAGTTCAACCAGCTCCTTCCACTCCCTGGCTTCGGGGGAACTGGATATGTTCCCCAAGATACCCTCAGCCACCACCGCCACCACCTTATGTGCCCAGGCCAGGACCGGGACCGAGTAGTTACCAGCAGCCTCCATCGGCACCCAATTGGGTGAGGGTGGAGACACAGCCACAGCAGTTTGCATCACCACAATCTTCTAACTCGCCAGCCCGACTGCAGCAACCACTGCCTCCAGAAGTTGAACGTGACGCACTAAGCCTGCTCAGCGACTGTGATCGCTTACGCTGTGCATATGTAGCTCCCATGGGAAGGGAGTTTGCACCAGCTCAACCCAATGCTCCATTTCAACTAGGTGAAGATCCAGAATCCCTGGCAATGATGTCCACACAACGCTTTAAAGCCCTACTGACCAACAAAACCCAAGGCGAGTGTGCAGTCCTTCGTACTCGCCGCAGGTTGGCAATTCAGCGTAATAAGGCACGACAAACTCGTGTCACAGCTCGCTTGTACGACCAAGACCTACAGCAGTGGATAGCTGACAAACGTCGCCTCACACAGGCCAATGAAGATCTCCAGCTGGAGCTCGTCAGTCTCCAAGATGACCTTGGTGATCTCCAACGGGAGCTTGATGGTCTTCGAGAGGATCGTGATCAGATCCTGCATAAAAGAATGCCGCCCAGCGGAGAAATCCCAACTCCTTACTCTACTGAAAGGTTGAGAACATAACACCTCCACCGTCTAAACTGAGTCACTCCTCGCGCTGGTGGCGATATTCTCTAAATTCAGTCAGAGCCATAGAAACACACCACTAACCACTGATACTGCCACTTATGAATATTACATCATACACTGAACATACTGAACACTAGAAATACTGGACACTACACACTGGACATATACTACTTTTTACTACTGTTTATGGACATTATGACACCACTGTATTGGACACTATGAAACTACTATACTGAACACTATTACCGACCGCTGAGCATAATGTTAGACTAGTTCTGAAATGTATGCCAAGTATCACCATGTCACTTCATTAAGTATCACCATTTAATCTTTTATTGTTCACTCATTTAAGATAATTACCGCAATACATAATCAGTAATCTAATCTTTGATTAATCGTGTATGACTATGTTTAACTTACAGTATTAACTAATGGAGCTTATCCTCGTGCCCTTGACTTGTTGTAGTACATGACCCTCCTGACATGCTATAAAGAAGTGTGTAAATGGGAACATTGTTGGAGTAGGCGGATTCTGTTAGTAAGTAACAAAGTGAGAAACCACAAACTCTGGTGATGTGTGACTCTAGGTCACGGGAGGAATGTGGTGTAAAGCCAACAGCTATGTGATGTGCAAAAAGTTATATGCCTCTAAAAGAGAGAGAATGTTGCAGCAGCCTAATAATTTTAAAGGAATATTGTTAAAATGGTGTGTGTTACTGTATGATTCAAAAGTGATTCATGAAAATGTGATAAATGTCACTGTAGGAGAGTAGATGTTAGTGTTCACAGCATATATTATATATAATGCACTGTGTATAATCCATATTAAGTGAAAAAAGTTACATAATTTAAAATGATGCAAGGAAGAGTTAAGAAATAATGGTGTAAAGAAAAGATAACAGTTTTTTAAAAATACATAATCAGGACAGGCCAAAAACATAATAATTGTATAACAGAGAGTGAACAGGTCAGATGAGGACAGGGCCAGCGGCCCAGCAAGCGAAACTTGGCAAGAGAAGAATCAGGTGCATACCAGGAGATATTAATATGACAAATAAGTTGATAGTGTAATATTATTTTAACAGAGGGACCAAGGATGGACAGTTAGACTAACCAATGTTTTATGGTGTAAATTTGATAAACCAATAAAATGACCTGGCAGAAGCGTGGAAAGTCACAGCCAAAACTGTATATAAAGAGGACAGAGCAATTACATCTTTGGAGCTCTTCAGGTGTATCTTGTGTGCACTTTGAACTGTTCGGTTTCTGTTGAACAAATAAACTCTGCTGCCTTGGACACTGCCGTCTCCTGATAATTTTGGACACCTAGGAATCAGGCTGAAGACTGATCGTAGCCCAGTGGTTTGGGACTTCAAACCCAAATCCACATCACTAACCCACCACTACAGATGTCTGAGAGTCCTAACCTGCTGTCATCATCCAACTACTGATGACTCACTTCTCTGAGACCCTGGATGGGGTCGATCCTTCTTGCAGATGTAAGGTACATTTTTTGTTTTTTCTACATTACACCACACACATAAGTTTTGTAGCAAATACTCATCCATTCAGATCAGTCCGTGATCCATATAATTTTAAAAATACATTTCTTCTTTTAAAACCAGAGGGGTCGTCTGTTAACCAGCTTCCTGGCACTGCATCATTTGTGGGATAATGGCAGTGTCAATGCTGAATGTCTTTTTTTTGGTCGAGGTTTCAGGGTGAAACACTCGTAGCTGTATTCACCACTGGATGATCAGAACTGAAGGGTGCGTCTTTTAGGACGACATGCAGTCAGCTTTTCTGTCCAGGCTTGCTGCTGTCTTTGCTACTCAATACACCTTCAGTCTTTACCACCAAGATGACACTGCATGTTCACTGGAATTCATTCAAAGGTTAGATATCTACATCCTTCAGCTGGTACTGTGCTCACAACTAAAATGTAACATCACCTATGGCTAAGGTAGAGGAAATATGTGCTATATAAAAGATTATATCGTTATTATCTAGTGAGGCTCCAATATTGGACGTGGCAAAGTCACCCAGAAAAAGATAACATCAATAAACCCTCATATCTCCAGTCTACTAAAGAAATGAATGGACTTTGAGTGGGACTTTATATAAGTCTCTTAACCACACTCCAAGTCAAAGTCTAAGTTATTCACTCTGTTTTTCTATGTGTTTATTTGTCCTAAATGTTTTTGATAGTATGATTTTATAACTGACCGGCAGTTGAACTTTTTTATTACTTAATTCGATAAGCAAAAGTACATGATGACCAGAGGTCATGTTAGAGCTATAGGATAATTATCATATGATATGTCTTATGACTTATGACTTCTTGGGATATATATACTCTAAGTTCTCTGTGTGTTGTCGTCAATCCTGCATGAGCAGACTGTATTTGACCCGGTACCGATAATGAAGTGCCTTCACGAAGAGTTGATCGACTACTAATATTTCTGTAGTCCTTTTTTGTCAGCAGTTAAGTAATCAATAACATATATAGTATCATGTATTGTATATGTACTGCAGTTCACAGCTAAAATCTGTAATCATACAGTTCATCTTGTAAAGTGCAAATAACAGTAATAACCTGCTAATCCTTTCATCACTATTTTACTTAAAAGCAGAAAGTAACTTTTTTTTTTTTTGCTGTTTGTACTGTTTGTACAAACATTTAACTGTACCCTTAAATTTACAGTAAGATAATGGCAACCCTGCTGCCTGTTGATTAGGGTTATTTTACTGGAAAAAAAAAAAAAAAATTAACAGTGTGTGCCTCTGTTAGTGTACAGTACAATAAGCCTCTGAATTAGTTTTGAGTGCAATTTAATTCTTTATTTAGCACTGTACTCAAATCATAGCTTTATAATGCTGTTGCATATTTTACCAAACACTTTGGGTAAGTCAGGTAATTTGATGATTACTGTCTAAATAATGTATTTTCATCTGATTGAAGCTTTTGAATGATCAATTAAATTGTTCATCAGAATGAACTAAAATGTGGTATTTTATCATTACATGAAAAATCAGTTCTCCATGTTAGATACCTGAGGGTAACCTTATATAACCCAAACTGTCTGAGACTGCCTTCTCTCCACTATGGTTCTAATTACAGTATTTGTTTTATCTTAATCAGCTTTCTTGTGCAAATTAACCCCCGTGTTCGTGTTTTTCTTATCAACACATATTCATAATCAAGGCCTTTGAAATGTGATGTATGAGATATCTTTATCGCACCAAAACTGCAGTGACACAGCAAATACTGAAAGCACAGAGGGCAAAGGATGCAGCTCTGTGCTCATACTCCTCCTCACACCACTCCTGTTTCCTGTAAACCACCTGTTTCACTGATGCTTACAGCAGATGGTATATATTGGCCACTGACAGGGACTGAACTCTGTACAACAGCAAAACTGTTCAATGACACAGGAGAAGAATTACATCTTTTACTAAAGAGCAAAGTTCGAAGTACCTCATAAGGTAAGCACTATACTGTGCAAAACAACATATTTGTGACTGATAAAAATGCATCTGTTTAACAGTTAGTATGAGATTATGATTCATGTGCTCATCATGTAACACATTTTACAATTTTCTATAGTAACAAAGACTAATCAGTGTCAGTCGAAACATAATTAATTTATATTGTCAGAATTTTATAGCACAAATGATTTCTTTCTTCTTTTTTTAAGAAAAAAAAAAAAGCTTTCGTGTTTTGCAGCATTACAATATCCCAAAAGGGTTTATATATTCTGCGCTGATATCCTGCTCCTGATAACAGTAACATCATTTTCACATATTTTTTTCCTCAGGATCAGCTTAGTGGAGGATGCGATGTGATTCAGGTCTAGATGGAGGAGGTAAAAGCTTTTGATCCATCCTCAGACTTACACTTGTCAATAACATTTTCTCTGGATGCTTGGAGTGTTCTTTTGTCTTCTGAGACATGAAGGTCAAATGTTTGTGTGTGAGTATTTGTGCACCAGGTTATGTGCAGGAAGCTGTGAGGGGACATCATGTAAGAACAAGGTGGATAGGAAAGAACAGGGTATGAGCTTGATAATATAACAAGTCATCATTGTGCCAGCTTGACTCCTGATAAGCTGATAAAAATGTTAACTTTCTAGTGTTCTATCAATTTATTTGCAAATAAATTCACTCAAATTCACAAGTCTGCCTTTGCTGCCACTTCTGTCAAAATACAGAATACCGAATCTACAACATAGTGGTGTTGTTGGCAGGATTGGAAAGAAAAGAAGCGTCTGCTCGCTGCATCTTGGGACTCGAAACTTACAATACGGCCATAAATAAGGTAGGAGGCTCTTGCCACTATATTTGTTCAGTCTCACGCAGACCCAAGTGCAGTAAGTAATAATATAACCGAAATATAATATTCTCCAAACAAAAGAACCAAATTGTAAACTGATCAGAGATAAACAGGGGGACTTGGGAATTTGAATTAACATTTTTTTTCACTTTCACTGCACTAAATCTTTTGACCAACTTCAGTCCTGATCATAACTATTAAATTTACATGTATTTCTCAAATAATTTAATGTTGTAATGTAATTTAATGCCATTTTGGGAGAATTAACCTACATGTTTTAAATGATAAAAACACAAAATATGAAATATTTTCCATATATTAAGTGCAAACTGGAATTTTTCTTTTTTTTGGGGGGGGGGGGGGTTTAATACACCCTTGGATATATCAATAACTGACAACAACACTGATTTTAATGTATTATTATTTTTTGAGCAGTGTGAGTTTATTTTAAAAATGCGCCACCTTTTACTTTTACAAAATATGTTCAGTTCCTAAAAAGTGCTAGAAAAATATTATATATCAATATTTTTTTCAGTTTCACTGCACTAAGTCTTTTGACCCACTTCAGTCCTGATCATAACTATTAAATTTATGTGTATTTCTTAAATAATTTTAACCCTTTAATGCCATTTTTGGAATATTAACCCAGAGGACAGCAGTCAGAACCCCCTCCAGAGAAATGTCTCTTCATTTTTGCTGAAGAAATGACTATCCAAGCAAGCTACATGCACTTATAAGTTTGCAGCAACAGCAATAGTCAGAAATGCAACAGAAAAAGGCCTCAATGAAACAGCATATAATGGAGCCCTCAGCCATATAGTGGAAAATATAATGGATAACTGAAAAAAATAAAATAAAAAAAATTAAAAAATTCAAGCCAAAAGCTTAGATTGAAAGGGTAAAAGGTGGAACTTTTTCTTCTACACAGTGTGTTATAGCCCTATTATTAGATCAAAGGTTGAATTTTAAAATTTGATAGAAAAACTGAAATCCTTGCAAAATGTTGTCTCATTACCATTAACAGAGGCAAAATTATTGAGTATTTTCAACTGAAAAATGCAAAAAATGTACCAAGGGGCGCACAAGGGTTAATATACATGAGATAACTCACTAGACAAGGGGAAGCATACCAAATAACATAGAATGAACTACAATAAAGTGATTCACTATGTAATGGTGTGTGACTCTGAAAACTGTATTGCAGTCTCTATGAGATGATATATGAAAATGTTAAATGATAAGTGCTTATTACTATTAGGAGGAGGAGCAAGGAGATTAGTGGAGAAGAAAAGAAAGAAAAGTTGCTCAACTACAATTCAGTGAGTTGTTGTTAACAAGAAAAAAGATTCAGCAAAATGCTCTGTGGTCTGCCCCTAACTGGTCTGAATGGGGCTCTGGGGATCAGCCACCCCAAAATATACAGGGAGCCCAGTGTCTATATTAAATGGAGGTTTCATGACAGTAACCCTGTTAAGCACAATTGGCAGAACTTATAGCCCTAACTAAAGCTTGTAAATTAGCCAGAAACAAAGTTGCTATCACATATACAGACTCTGCTTGTGCTCATAGTGTGTGCCACACAACATTTTGCAATGTTGCCACTGACAAAACTTACCATAATCAAGTACCAGGCACTAGCTAAAAACCTCTAGTATCATTAGAGTCAGCCATCACGTCAGAGGACATGATCTTAATGCAAGAAAAAACTGGTCCAGGTGAGGGGGTGTCAGTAGGTGAAACGGGTCTGTTGAGATTATATGAAGGACAGTTGTTTGCACCTGTTCTATTGTTAACCATGTTGATTTCTGAGTTGCACAATACAGATCACTGTGCTAGGGGAAGGTGATAAGGAAAATAACACAACAAGGATGTTGGTTGCCATACTTGCAGGTAATAGTTGATTAAATGCTAGGGTAAGGTAAAATATGTGCCCAAAGTAATGTAAGAAAATGAATAACAACACCAGTAGGCCACATTCTAAAGCCCGAAGGACCATTCAAACGTCTGGTCATAAGCTATGTGAAATAATTAAATCAGTGCACAGAAAAATTATGTTAATAATAAAAAGTTGAAGCAACACCATCAAAAAGACCTAGGGTCTGAAACTGTAGTTATAAAGTAGTGAAGGAATCTTACAACATTAAAAGTTATGAAGAGGCTAGGATATCATCACCATCATCAGGATGGTGGAAAGGTTTAACGGAATCCTTAAGCCAAACAAAACTAGCACCACCACTTAAAATATACAATGTGCTTATTGAATAGAGTGTGGTGGGAAACTTACTTACTTTGAGATGGTGGTGAATGGGAAAAAGAAGCATAATATGAATTGGAGCGCTAGAGAAAATTTAAAACATTATTAGAACGATTGCTTGTTCAGATTTGCTAGCCCACTCTTACTTAGCAATTTCTAACACTGTGCTAACAAAAAAGGCGAGAGAGTGAAAAAGAGTAACAATTACAGTTGAAGAAAACTCAACAAACACAACAAAATCCTCCCAAAACCTGCCCTGGAGAATCCACATATAATCCTCTCACAAGTCCTATCTGACAGTAAATGGTTCTCTGTAAATTGATCTGGTAAATGCAGACAGCCATTATGGTTGCATTCTCATTTGAGCGTAAAATGTATACATTCATTTGTTTGGTACAGGGATTTTGCCCACAAAGCCAGTCTGTCTGATTTGCAGTTTGTCCTGGAAAAAGTCAACTTTTTTGGGTCATGTGATCTCAGTACTGACACAAGTACATGAGGGATGACAAAGACCTGCAGCCTATTTTTCAGCAAAATTTGACTCTGTTGCTACAGGGCTCCCTAACTGCCACAGAGCTGTGGCAGCTGCTGAGAAGGCAGTACTAGCATTGCGTGACATTGTGGGTTGTGCTGACCTCACACTCCTGGTCCCTCAGCCTGTTTCTTCTATTGTACATTCATCCTCAAAATAACAATAAAGTGATTTTTCACATATTTTTTCTTCTTTTCAAGGATGAGCATGGATGATCTATATGATTCAAATCGAGTAGTGGATGAATTTAAAGAAGAACTGCAGAACAATGGGCCTGCCTCAGCAGCTGCAAAGATCCAGGAGTATTTGGATAAGCAGAATAATATTCCGCTACATATTGGCATCACAGGAGAGTCTGGCTCTGGTAAATCCACCTTTGTTAATGCCTTTAGAGGCATAGACAACAGAGATGATAGAGCTGCCCCAACTGGTTGTGTAGAAACCACCTTAGAGGTTACACCATACCCCCATCCAAACTATCCCAATGTTACAGTATGGGATCTCCCTGGCATTGGTACCACCAATTTTCCAGCTGACAAATACCTGGAGCATGTTGGATTTGAGAAGTTTGATTTCTTCATCATCATCTCAGCGGATCGCTTCAGAGAAAATGATGTGAAGCTGGCTAAGGAGATTCAGAAGATGGGGAAAAAGTTCTACTTTGTTCGCTCAAAGATCGACCATAACTTACGTGATGCTGAAAGAAGTCAGAGGGAGTTCAACGCAGAAGGACTCTTTCAGAAATCAGAGAAGACTGCATTCAAGGTAAGGACAATCCTTTACAATATTTGTAATTACTGGATTACTGCAAGTAAACAAACCAATCTCGAGATACTAAAAATTCTCTCTTGTCTATTTGCTTCAGGTTTAAAAAGCTTTAGTCATGTCTATCTCACTCTGATACATTCTACTCTGTCTTACATGTAATTACAATATAAAGTTATTAGCAATGCTATAAATCAGGTAGGACATGACCTAATTCTAACTTTAGGTTAGGATCATTCCTTATTATTCCAGATTAAACACTCAAACAGATTAAGAAGAGAAAATCACATGCCTAAAATGCTGCAAGGTTCTTAAGTAGACACTGCTTCAATGTAAGGACTCGCAGGTCAAAAAGAACTTTGCAGCCTAAGTGGAGAGGGAGAGCTAAGAAAGTTATTAGGTTATAAAATGAATCATATGAACACTGACAGAGCCCCTTAATGACAATCTGGAAGCATGACTGCTCATCTTTTCACATCTGAAAACTGTAGTACACTGCACACATGCTTGGGAGCTGCTGGGAAGTATATACTGAAACAAGGAACCTGGAGGTATTTTTCTCATTTTATTTTGATTTCATGACCTGATATTGACTTCTCCATTCTCTTTGTGACACAGGTCTCAAAAAACAAGGTGTTGAATCTCCGCAGGTCTTCTTGGTGTCCAGCTTTGATCTCCACCTGTATGATTTCAAACAGTTAGAGGAGACCCTGGAGAACGAACTCCCTGCACACAAGAGGAGTGCTCTCCTGTTGGCCATGCCCAATGTTAGCCGTGAGATCATCAACAAGAAGAAAAAGGTTTTACAGTCAAGAATAAAGTACTGTGCCTCTTTATCTGGACTCCTAGCATCTGCACCAGTCCCTGGGCTCTCTGTTGCTGTTGATATAACCATTCTGATTAATACCATCAGAACGTACCAAGTTACTTTTGGTCTTGATAGAGAATCACTGCAGAATCTTGCTCGTGGTGCAGGCCTGACTTTGCCTGATCTTAGAGCAGAGATGACATCACCACTGGCTGCAACAGAAATAAACAAAGAGCTTGTTGTTAAGATACTGTCCTTGTCTGCAGGCCAAGCTGCATTGATGGCAGCAGAGGAAGGATCCAGATTCATTCCAATGTTTGGAATCCCAGTAGCAATGGCCCTCTCTTTTACCTTCACCTACAGAGCACTCAGTACTTTCCTGAACATGCTTGCTGAGGATGCACAGAGAGTATTCACAAAGGCCCTGGGTTTGAACACCTCAGTGTGAGATCATAAATGAATGGAAATATGACACATTTAAAAGTCCATTGCTAAATAGCATTTGTACATACAATCTGTACATAAAGTATGTTTTGTGTGTTAGCTCTTGTCAGGAAATGCTTAGGTAACCATAGAAGTGAAAAAAAAGAATCATAATAGAGCATTGTTATTGGTACCATTGCTGTTATTAAGAATCAAATAGATATCAATTGTATCTGTAGGCTGTGATAATAAAAACACCACTGTATTTTATTGTTTCATTTAAAAAGTTTCTGACCTTGATGTTAATTCATCAAACACTTTATTAGGAATACCATGATCATTCTGGATAGGACATCAATCTCAAAATAGCCTCAGGTCTTTGCTGCTGGGATTCCATGATTTGTCAGTTGCACATACATGCTGTGAATCTGCTGTTCTACCATGTCCAAAAGGTGTTGGATCTAAATCTGGTGATTTGGGAGGCCATTGAAATACACTGAACTCATTATCATGTCTATGAAACCAGTTTAGCCATAAAGGGATGCACATGGTCAGCAACAATACTCAGACTGTATCATTCAAACAATGATTGATTGATATTACAGGGCCAAGAAAACACCACCACTTGTCTGGACTGTTGACACAGTCAGGTTGGGAATAGATTTGTGCTACTGACACCAAATTCTGACTAACCCATCTGTGTGCCTCAGCAGAAATCCAGATCCATCAGGTCAGGTTGCACAGGGCTGCTATTGAAACCCATCTGGCTCAAGGTTCAAAGTGTTGTACATTCTGAGCTGCTGAATAAGAATGCATGAATAAGAAGGTGTACAGATGTTCCTGGGGAGAGAAGGCAGATAGTATTAATGGTGAAATACTAGCGATGGTGTTGTTCCTTGGTGATAATAATATAGTTGAATTATACTTATATATCATACTGTATTTTATAGGGATGACATGTTGATCTTGTAACTATCTTGAAATTCTTTATCATTTTTTAACTATATCTTACATATCTTATATATCTTATTTCATATATCTTATGATTATTATTATCTGTCTCTTATCATCATGTATTGCCACAAAATCAATTGTTCTCTGGGGACAAATAAAGTTGAAATTTGAGGTTCCTATTAAAGTGCCCAGTGAGTGCTTTATTGTGTCTTGTTGTGTCCTATAGATGGCCCTGCGATGGACTGGCGATCTGCCTCTCACCCGCCTCTCGCCCGTTGACAGCTGGGATAGGCTCCAGCCCCTCTGCGACCCTTAACAGATAAGCAGTATAGATAATGAATGAATGGATGGATGTGTCCTGTAGATGATTATGATGAGTGACTGCCCTCCAGTGGTCACAATGAGGAACAGCACATTTCACTGATTATATAATAGATATTGATTGTAATGTTTACAATCATTATTCATATCACCACTGCATTAGTACTGCTATTACTAAACATGTTAGTACTAATGTTGGTAATATTCATGATACATTTGTTATTAAACAATATGCTGTACGCCACTGCACTATATAATGTATTTTGATACAAGGTGAGGTACTACATCTCCACAGTCTTTCCAACATTGTATCCATCTCTATTTAAATGTGGGATGTACAGAATTTGAGTTTTATTTTGAAAGGCTTCACTGCATGTATGAAAACAGGGTCAGAGGCATTCAAAGGTGAAAGTTACAACATGTTTAAGACAAGAAAATCAGATAGTCGTTACTAGACCTACATATAGGTATATATATATATATATATATATATTCGTATTCGTATTCACATATATGTATTCGTATTATATATATATATATATATATATACTATATATATGTGTGTGTGTGTGTGTGTGTGTGTGTATATATATATATATATACGTATATATAATACGAATACATATGGTAGTGAGTGATAATCATTAATTAATTATCTGTCTATTATTTGGGGGTGCTGATTGATTTTGACTTTCTCCATTCTTGTTATAGAGTCTCCACAGGTCTTCCTGGTGTCCAGCTTGGAGCCTTAACTGTATGATTTCCACCTGTTAGAGAAGACCCTTATGAGAGAACTTCCTGCACACAAGAGGAATGTTCTTCTGTTTGCCACGCTCAATGTCTGCTGTGGGAACATCGACAAGAAGAAGTTTTACAGCCAAAAATAAAGTACTGTGTAGGTCTGTACTCAAAGCAACTTTACCAGTCCCTGGGCTATCTGTTGCTGCTGATCTAAACATCCTGACTGATACCATTAGAATGTACTAGGTTACCTTTGGTCTTGATAGAGAGTCACTGCAGAATCTTGCTCTTAGTGATGACATCACTGCTGGCTGCAACAGAAATACCCAACGTGCTTGTTGTTGGCCGGTATGTCCCAGGCACAAGTATGCAAAATGATATATGGCTCATGTAGATAATAAGAGTGTAAAACTGTACTTTTTGAACCCCATATTTTATTTTTCAGTGAAACTTTTTTCAATACAACTTTTTATAATTAGTATTTCAATATCAATGTTATCTTTCTCAGTTCAGGTTTTGTTTTCAGTGTCAAAATTCTACTGTCACTGTCTTGTCTCCATATATTACAGTATGTTGTTCATGACTGCTGAAATTGCATCATTTAATATTAAACATAAGATCTGCAGTAAAGTAAATAGTACACTTATTTTACAGTGTTGTAACAAATCTAATACTGTTAAGGCGGACATAATTTGTTTTTTTTAAGATTAATATAATCTTTCTTGTTTTGTAGTATTAAAATATTACTTCAAAGCAGCTTTTAATTTTGCTACCGTGTTGAATGCCATGAAAACTATACAGTCATTTTCATATTCTCCATGTTGGACATCACTGTGGAGGGAGAGACGTTGCCCACCAATTGGAGGGTCAGTGGTTTGATCCCTGGCTCCTCCAGTCTGTGTGCTGAAATATACTGACCCCCATCATTGGAGTGTGAATGTGTGTATGTTTTAGAGCGCGTCATAAATGCATATGATAAACACTGTATGAATGTGTGTGTGAACAGGTGAATGTGACCTGTTGTGTGCAACACTTTTGAGTGGTTCATATGACTAGAAAAGAACTATATAAGTGCAGTCTATTTACCATTTACCATACCAGAATACTGTGCAAACACTGAATTTGAGTGGACATTTGCTGCATCATCACGATATTTTTAAAATAACAACCTCAGTGAAATTGTGCTCTTGAACAATCATGTGAATTCTCGTGAATGTAATTCATTTTATCCATCTATAACAGATTGTGTTGTACTGTCTTCAGATCTTAGTGAAAAAAACTGAGAAACCTCCTCATAAGAAACAGATACAAACTTCAATCAGCACTAAAAATCTGTCACTGTTTGTTATAGTTGAAAGCTCTACTGGCCTTAATGTGTCTTTGTGTCCAGTGTTACAGTCTTGTTTTGGTCAGTCTCACAGTCTCCATGTATGCAGGCATCATCTGATAGACTGTGCCTGCTCCCAATCACTTAAATTAATTAAATTAAAAGTAAACAGAAAAGGAGTTATTGTCAACAACCTAATAAAAATGTATACCACCAGTGCCAAAGTTGGGGAGACCAGGGATGGTTGTAACACTTTTTGTCTCAGCGCCTATAATTTGCAAAATTGTTTTGATAGAGCCCTCCAACTTCTCTAACTACAGTCATGTGAAAAAAGTACACCCTCTTTGAATATTATGGATATATGTATCAGACACAATAAAAAATCATCTGACTCTGCCCAGGTCTTAAAATTAGGTAAATACAACCCGAGATGAACAGCAATACACATTACACTGTGTCATTACTTATTTAACAATAACTAGGCCAAAATGTAGAAGCAGTAGTACACCCCATGATTAAGTAGTTTGTAGAACCACCTTTAGCAGCAATAAATTGAAGTAATGGTTTTCTGTATGACTTTATTGGTCTCTCACATTGTTGTGGAGGAAATCTGGCCCACTCTATGACTGGGCCATTGCAACACCTTGATTCTTTTCTTTTTCCATTTGCCATTCTATTGTAGACAGATCGTTGGACAGATGGCCTCACATTTGACTCTCGAATACTTTGATATTCAGGGGAGTTCAAGGTCGACTCAATGGCTGTCAAGGTGTCCAGGTCCTGTGGCTGCATAACAAGCCCAAATCATCAGCCCTCTGCCACTGTGCTTGGCAGATGTTTGTGCTGACTGTGTTAGGATTTCGCCAAAGGTGGCACTGTGCACTATGGCCAGACCTCTCCACTTTGGTCTTGTCAGTCCAAAGCACATTGTTCCAGAAATCTTGTGGTTTGTTTAGATGTAACTTTGCAAACCTAAGCTTTGCTGCCATGTTCTTTCTAGAGAGAGGGCTTTCTCTTGGTAACCCTTCCAAACAAGACATACTTGTTCAGCCTTTCTCTAATTGTACTTTCATGGACTAAGGAGCCTAGACCTGGTGGTGGTGATGGTGAATTTTTTTATGGCATGATGAAGGTTATCTCAAGGCACCTTTCATATAGAGCAGGTCTAGTCTGTATTCTTACGTTATTACAGAGAGAAGAGACCCAACAATTCCCACTATGAGCAAGCACTAGGAGACAGAGGCAAGGAAAAACTTCCTTTTAAGAGGCAGAAAGAGAGGGGGGAGAATGGGGCCTGAGGTAGGGACGGCTTCCAGTGAGGGAACTTCTGACTGGGAGTAGATAGAACCTCAGGCATCTGGTTCAGGGTGGTGCCACAACGTCACGATTAACTGAATGACAGCAGAGAGAGAACATTTAAACTGTGATAAACACAGGTGATTGGCTCTGGATTGGATGTGTCAGGTTGTGACTGGATGAAAGCAGGTAGTAGGTGGGGCTTGGGGAAGAACTGACATGATTCCGGCTGGTGTGCAGATGAACCGTCTTCCTGATTGAACTTTGGCTCCATTTAACACTAACTGTGTACCTGTAGTCTGAGATGTAGCTCTTATTTTCTTCTTTTTTTTTTTTTTCAGTTTCTCTGAGCATTGCAGTCTGACTTTGGAGAGTAGATTTGTGTACGTCCACTCAGCGAGAAGTTTGGCAGCTATCTTGAATGTTTCTGCTTGTGAATGGACTTAAGAAATTGTTTGAAATGACCTCATAACCCTACCCAGATTTATGGACGTAACAATTGGCTACTCTAAAATGGTGCTGATGTGTTTCCTCCTTGGCGTGTGTTAACACCACAGTCGGCAAACTGCCAAAACGTCTGCTTTTAGAGGTGGTCACACTTGCTTTGATGATCAATGGTCAGTGGTAATTAACATTGCCTGGCTGCTTCTTCCTCTTAATTCCCGCTGGGCGGTAAGGGTGTTTTTTCACACTTATGCTTAGGCATTTTCAGATTCAAGATTTGCTGTATTTCGTGTGGGAACCAAATAAGTGATTGTTTCCCCATCAGAAGGTTTACAGTTCATCAGAAACCCTCACAGTGCTGAGCAAAAGTGAAACTTTTCAGTGCAACCCAGTGACATCCAAGCTCTGTATATCTATTAGCACAGTATGTTCTGAGATATCATGTGCTGTCTACCGCAGAGCAGCACATTTCTCAACAATGTTGTAATGTGTCCTGGTTCTTTTTGGCTAATAACTTTGCGGCAGCTAATATAGCTGCTAGCCCTTCTGTCCTTAGGTTCTGGTACCAAAATCAGTGGTGATTTAATTGGTGGTTCAGAGTTTCCAAGAGTAGAATGGGAGCAGGGCTGATTATAGACTCCTCTGCTATGGTACTTCTCCAGCTTTCAGTCAGAATAGAACCTTCCTCTGTATCTTTAAAGAGTGAGCTTAGGCTTTCCTCTTTGATAAGCCATCCTTCAGATTTATATATTTATGAGTAGACTGTTGGGCTATTTCCATATCGAACTCTCTCTCCTCTCTCTCTCTCCCTCCCTCTCTCTCTCTACATCAGTATGGTTATCCCATGTTACATGTTAATAATTCAATATCTTCCCTTTCCATAGAGTGTGTACTCTTCCGTCTCTCTCCTCTTCTACTGTCTCTTTCTGCAGGCTTCTGCCTCTCTGGAGCTGTAGAGTCTGATCTGTGATGACAGTCCTGCTCCTACAACTCCACTCAACACCTGCTGCTATAAGTAGAAGTTACTAGTGATACTGCTATTAGTGTTACTGCTACGTTTGCAATTAATACTTTTGATATCACTATATATCTTTTATAAACTAAGGTTTATATTTGCCACTGTCTAACACCATGAAAACAATACACAGTCATTTTCATCTTTTCCCTCTTTTCAAGATCAGCATGGTCCATATCATGAAATGGTTGAAGAATCAGATTTATCAGACCAGGCTGCATTTTTTTCAGTCTGGCTATCCAGTTTTGAGTGAGCCTGTATTTTTCATTCTTAATTTCTGACATCTTTGACAAAGGATAATTGTTGACACTCTTCTCTGTCTTGTAACAGACATTTTAAAGTGGAGGAGCTTCAAAGGTCAGGTGGGCTTCATCACCTCCATGTCTGGCTACATGGCTCACCACTGACACTTACGCATCACTGCAGGCTGACGGTCTCAAGAGTGGGAAACTGGAGGTGTGCTTTCTTGGATTTAAAGGAGTTGTTCATGAGGTCTTTTGTTCATACAGTTCTGTTTTTTGGTGTCTTACCCTTCCTCCCTGTCTGTCTCCTCTCAGGTGTGTTTTGTTTAGCGCTCTGAGGTGTCCCTGAGATGTCTGCAGCTCTGGGGCATCAGATGAAGAACTCACACAAATCATTAGACAGCTGTGAAACAGTTAAGAGTGTCAAAAAGTCACAGACAGTCTGTGAGTGTTCAGACCAAGTCAGACACAAATGTTTCCAGCACTCAGTTGGATGCGAAACTACAGAAGCCAGCTGGACCTCTGATCCTGATCGTCCACAGTACAGAGTGAATTTCAGCTTCTCCTGTTCACATTACTTCTTTACTGTGAGTGCGGAGCCTGAACTGTCGGAGAGCCTGTTAGCTAACATTAGTTGTGCTTCAAACTTCTAAAACTACAAAACCTACAGTCAAAACATTAATTTCCATGATGGACCCATGATAGAATTTTCCAGAAATCTGAGTTTGAAATCACGTCTTAACAGACATCACAAGGTGTTAATGGAGTCTAAATTTAAATCTATACCTACAGTGAACTAAAATGCCATATTCTTTGCATTTCAAGTATACTTTACTGACTCCTTTGATTTCTAACACAATGTGGTACTGCATGTTCCAAACTAGCTATATGGAGAAATTAATAGAGGCCAACATGGAGTCTTCAAAACTAACCCACCACTACAGATGTCTGAGTCCTAACCTGCTGTCATAGTAACTACTGATGACTCACTTCTCTAGGACCTGGATGGAGTCGATCCTTCTTACAGATGTAAGGTACATTTTTTGTTTTTCTACATTACACCACACACACAGTTACCGCCTGTGTGCAAGCCATTCAGATCAGTCCGTGATCCATATAATTTTAAAAATACATTTCTTCTTTTAAAACCAGAGGGGTCGTCTGTTAACCAGCTTCCCTGGCACTGCATCATTTACAGTAGGATAATGGCAGTGTCAATGCTGAGATGTCTTTTTTTTGGTCGAGTTTCAGGTGAAACACTAAGTAGCTGTATTCACCACTGGATGATCAGAACTGAAGGGTGCGTCTTTTAGGACGACATGCAGTCAGCTTTTCTGTCCAGGCTTGCTGCTGTCTTTGCTACTCAATACACCTTCAGTCTTTACCACCAAGATGACACTGCATGTTCACTGGAATTCATTCAAAGGTTAGATATCTACATCCTTCAGCTGGTACTGTGCTCACAACTAAAATGTAACATCACCTATGGCTAAGGTAGAGGAAATATGTGCTATATAAAAGATTATATCGTTATTATCTAGTGAGGCTCCAATATTGGACGTGGCAAAGTCACCCAGAAAAAGATAACATCAATAAACCCTCATATCTCCAGTCTACTAAAGAAATGAATGGACTTTGAGTGGGACTTTATATAAGTCTCTTAACCACACTCCAAGTCAAAGTCTAAGTTATTCACTCTGTTTTTCTATGTGTTTATTTGTCCTAAATGTTTTTGATAGTATGATTTTATAACTGACCGGCAGTTGAACTTTTTTATTACTTAATTCGATAAGCAAAAGTACATGATGACCAGAGGTCATGTTAGAGCTATAGGATAATTATCATATGATATGTCTTATGACTTATGACTTCTTGGGATATATATACTCTAAGTTCTCTGTGTGTTGTCGTCAATCCTGCATGAGCAGACTGTATTTGACCCGGTACCGATAATGAAGTGCCTTCACGAAGAGTTGATCGACTACTAATATTTCTGTAGTCCTTTTTTGTCAGCAGTTAAGTAATCAATAACATATATAGTATCATGTATTGTATATGTACTGCAGTTCACAGCTAAAATCTGTAATCATACAGTTCATCTTGTAAAGTGCAAATAACAGTAATAACCTGCTAATCCTTTCATCACTATTTTACTTAAAAGCAGAAAGTAACTTTTTTTTTTTTTGCTGTTTGTACTGTTTGTACAAACATTTAACTGTACCCTTAAATTTACAGTAAGATAATGGCAACCCTGCTGCCTGTTGATTAGGGTTATTTTACTGGAAAAAAAAATAAAAAAATTTAACAGTGTGTGCCTCTGTTAGTGTACAGTACAATAAGCCTCTGAATTAGTTTTGAGTGCAATTTAATTCTTTATTTAGCACTGTACTCAAATCATAGCTTTATAATGCTGTTGCATATTTTACCAAACACTTTGGGTAAGTCAGGTAATTTGATGATTACTGTCTAAATAATGTATTTTCATCTGATTGAAGCTTTTGAATGATCAATTAAATTGTTCATCAGAATGAACTAAAATGTGGTATTTTATCATTACATGAAAAATCAGTTCTCCATGTTAGATACCTGAGGGTAACCTTATATAACCCAAACTGTCTGAGACTGCCTTCTCTCCACTATGGTTCTAATTACAGTATTTGTTTTATCTTAATCAGCTTTCTTGTGCAAATTAACCCCCGTGTTCGTGTTTTTCTTATCAACACATATTCATAATCAAGGCCTTTGAAATGTGATGTATGAGATATCTTTATCGCACCAAAACTGCAGTGACACAGCAAATACTGAAAGCACAGAGGGCAAAGGATGCAGCTCTGTGCTCATACTCCTCCTCACACCACTCCTGTTTCCTGTAAACCACCTGTTTCACTGATGCTTACAGCAGATGGTATATATTGGCCACTGACAGGGACTGAACTCTGTACAACAGCAAAACTGTTCAATGACACAGGAGAAGAATTACATCTTTTACTAAAGAGCAAAGTTCGAAGTACCTCATAAGGTAAGCACTATACTGTGCAAAACAACATATTTGTGACTGATAAAAATGCATCTGTTTAACAGTTAGTATGAGATTATGATTCATGTGCTCATCATGTAACACATTTTACAATTTTCTATAGTAACAAAGACTAATCAGTGTCAGTCGAAACATAATTAATTTATATTGTCAGAATTTTATAGCACAAATGATTTCTTTCTTCTTTTTTTAAGAAAAAAAAAAAAAGCTTTCGTGTTTTGCAGCATTACAATATCCCAAAAGAGGTTTATATATTCTGCTGCTGAATATCCTACTCCATGATAACAGTAACATCATTTTCACATATTTTTTTCCTCAAGGATCAGCTTGGTGGAGGATGCGATGTGATTCAGGTCTAGATGAGAGGGAAATTAAAGAAGCTTTTTTTTTTTTGATCCATCCCCAGACTTACACTTGTCAATAACATTTTCTCTGGATGCTTGGAGTGTTCTTTTGTCTTCTGAGACATGAAGGTCAAATGTTTGTGTGTGAGTATTTGTGCACCAGGTTATGTGCAGGAAGCTGTGAGGGGACATCATGTAAGAACAAGGTGGATAGGAAAGAACAGGGTATGAGCTTGATAATATAACAAGTCATCATTGTGCCAGCTTGACTCCTGATAAGCTGATAAAAATGTTAACTTTCTAGTGTTCTATCAATTTATTTGCAAATAAATTCACTCAAATTCACAAGTCTGCCTTTGCTGCCACTTCTGTCAAAATACAGAATACCGAATCTACAACATAGTGGTGTTGTTGGCAGGATTGGAAAGAAAAGAAGCGTCTGCTCGCTGCATCTTGGGACTCGAAACTTACAATACGGCCATAAATAAGGTAGGAGGCTCTTGCCACTATATTTGTTCAGTCTCACGCAGACCCAAGTGCAGTAAGTAATAATATAACCGAAATATAATATTCTCCAAACAAAAGAACCAAATTGTAAACTGATCAGAGATAAACAGGGGGACTTGGGAATTTGAATTAACATTTTTTTTCACTTTCACTGCACTAAATCTTTTGACCAACTTCAGTCCTGATCATAACTATTAAATTTACATGTATTTCTCAAATAATTTAATGTTGTAATGTAATTTAATGCCATTTTGGGAGAATTAACCTACATGTTTTAAATGATAAAAACACAAAATATGAAATATTTTCCATATATTAAGTGCAAACTGGAATTTTTCTTTTTTTTGGGGGGGGGGGGGGTTTAATACACCCTTGGATATATCAATAACTGACAACAACACTGATTTTAATGTATTATTATTTTTTGAGCAGTGTGAGTTTATTTTAAAAATGCGCCACCTTTTACTTTTACAAAATATGTTCAGTTCCTAAAAAGTGCTAGAAAAATATTATATATCAATATTTTTTTCAGTTTCACTGCACTAAGTCTTTTGACCCACTTCAGTCCTGATCATAACTATTAAATTTATGTGTATTTCTTAAATAATTTTAACCCTTTAATGCCATTTTTGGAATATTAACCCAGAGGACAGCAGTCAGAACCCCCTCCAGAGAAATGTCTCTTCATTTTTGCTGAAGAAATGACTATCCAAGCAAGCTACATGCACTTATAAGTTTGCAGCAACAGCAATAGTCAGAAATGCAACAGAAAAAGGCCTCAATGAAACAGCATATAATGGAGCCCTCAGCCATATAGTGGAAAATATAATGGATAACTGAAAAAAATAAAATAAAAAAAATTAAAAAATTCAAGCCAAAAGCTTAGATTGAAAGGGTAAAAGGTGGAACTTTTTCTTCTACACAGTGTGTTATAGCCCTATTATTAGATCAAAGGTTGAATTTTAAAATTTGATAGAAAAACTGAAATCCTTGCAAAATGTTGTCTCATTACCATTAACAGAGGCAAAATTATTGAGTATTTTCAACTGAAAAATGCAAAAAATGTACCAAGGGGCGCACAAGGGTTAATATACATGAGATAACTCACTAGACAAGGGGAAGCATACCAAATAACATAGAATGAACTACAATAAAGTGATTCACTATGTAATGGTGTGTGACTCTGAAAACTGTATTGCAGTCTCTATGAGATGATATATGAAAATGTTAAATGATAAGTGCTTATTACTATTAGGAGGAGGAGCAAGGAGATTAGTGGAGAAGAAAAGAAAGAAAAGTTGCTCAACTACAATTCAGTGAGTTGTTGTTAACAAGAAAAAAGATTCAGCAAAATGCTCTGTGGTCTGCCCCTAACTGGTCTGAATGGGGCTCTGGGGATCAGCCACCCCAAAATATACAGGGAGCCCAGTGTCTATATTAAATGGAGGTTTCATGACAGTAACCCTGTTAAGCACAATTGGCAGAACTTATAGCCCTAACTAAAGCTTGTAAATTAGCCAGAAACAAAGTTGCTATCACATATACAGACTCTGCTTGTGCTCATAGTGTGTGCCACTTATTGGAAGCAGTCTGAAACCAGAGTGGGTTAAAAAATCAAATGAAAATCACAATCTAACATAAAAAAGGAAGGAAAACATTTTGCAATGTTGCCATTGACAAAACTTACCATAATCAAGTACCAGGCACTAGCTAAAAACCTCTAGTATCATTAGAGTCAGCCATCACGTCAGAGGACATGATCTTAATGCAAGAAAAAACTGGTCCAGGTGAGGGGGTGTCAGTAGGTGAAACGGGTCTGTTGAGATTATATGAAGGACAGTTGTTTGCACCTGTTCTATTGTTAACCATGTTGATTTCTGAGTTGCACAATACAGATCACTGTGCTAGGGGAAGGTGATAAGGAAAATAACACAACAAGGATGTTGGTTGCCATACTTGCAGGTAATGGTTGATTAAATGCTAGGGTAAGGTAAAATATGTGCCCAAAGTAATGTAAGAAAATGAATAACAACACCAGTAGGCCACATTCTAAAGCCCGAAGGACCATTCAAACGTCTGGTCATAAGCTATGTGAAATAATTAAATCAGTGCACAGAAAAATTATGTTAATAATAAAAAGTTGAAGCAACACCATCAAAAAGACCTAGGGTCTGAAACTGTAGTTATAAAGTAGTGAAGGAATCTTACAACATTAAAAGTTATGAAGAGGCTAGGATATCATCACCATGTGGGATGGTGGGAAGGTTTAAAAACGGTCCTTAAGCCAAACTCAGCTTAAAGTCCTGTGCTTTTCACACTTAAAATATACAATGTGCTTATTGAATAGAGTGTAGTGCGGAAAATTACTTCGAGATGGTGGTGGATAGGAGGAAAAAGAAGCATATAATTGGGCGCTAGAGAAAATTTAAAACATTATTAGAACGATTGCTTGTTCAGATTTGCTAGCCCACTCTGACTTAGCAATTTCTAACACTGTGCTAACAAAAAAGGCGAGAGAGTGAAAAAGAGTAACAATTACAGTTGAAGAAAACTCAACAAACACAACAAAATCCTCCCAAAACCTGCCCTGGAGAATCCACATATAATCCTCTCACAAGTCCTATCTGACAGTAAATGGTTCTCTGTAAATTGATCTGGTAAATGCAGACAGCCATTATGGTTGCATTCTCATTTGAGCGTAAAATGTATACATTCATTTGTTTGGTACAGGGATTTTGCCCACAAAGCCAGTCTGTCTGATTTGCAGTTTGTCCTGGAAAAAGTCAACTTTTTTGGGTCATGTGATCTCAGTACTGACACAAGTACATGAGGGATGACAAAGACCTGCAGCCTATTTTTCAGCAAAATTTGACTCTGTTGCTACAGGGCTCCCTAACTGCCACAGAGCTGTGGCAGCTGCTGAGAAGGCAGTACTAGCATTGCGTGACATTGTGGGTTGTGCTGACCTCACACTCCTGGTCCCTCAGCCTGTTTCTTCTATTGTACATTCATCCTCAAAATAACAATAAAGTGATTTTTCACATATTTTTTCTTCTTTTCAAGGATGAGCATGGATGATCTATATGATTCAAATCCAGTAATGGATGAATTTAAAGAAGAACTGCAGAACAATGGGCCTGCCTCAGCAGCTGCAAAGATCCAGGTATTTGGATCAGCGGAGATAATATTTCCGCTACATATTGGCATCACAGGAGAGTCTGGCTCTGGTGATCCACCTTTGTTATTACTTTGGGCATGAACAACAGAGATGATAGAGCTGCTGACTGGTTGTAGAAACCACCTGAAGTTTTTTCACCCCATCCATTCTCCCAATATTTACGGTATGGGATCTCGCATTGTGCCTGGTTACCGCTGACAAATACCTGGAGCATGTTGGGTTGGTTTGATTTCATCATCATATCGGACAACTTCAGAGAAAATGATGTGAAGCTGGCTAAGGAGATTCAGAAGATGGAGAAAAAGTTCTACTTTGTTCGCTCAAAGATCGACCATAACTTACGTGATGCTGAAAGAAGTCAGAGGGAGTTCAACACAGAAAGAACTCTGCTTGAAATCAGAGAAGACTGCATTCAAGGTAAGGACAATGATTATAGTCATTATTGTACGTAATGGAGTACTACTATTGAAAACAAACCAATTTTGTGATAATTAAGAATGCTATCTTGTGTATTTGCTTAGGGTTTTGGGGCTTTACTCACATTTATCTGACCCTGATTCATTTTACTCTTGCATCCAATCACAAATCCAAATTAACAATATGAAAGTATTAACACTGCTATAAATCTGGTAAAACAAGATTTAATGTTTCTCTAGACTTGGATCATATTTAGTCTGACTTACAGTAGACTGATATGAGGAACCTCAAGAGGTTTTTTTCTAATTTTATATTTTATTTCATGACCTGTCTTTTCCATTCTCTCCATGACACAGGTCTTCAAAATCAAGGTGTTGAGTCTCCACAGGTCTTCCTGGTGTCCAGCTTTGATCTCCAACTGTATGATTTCCATCTGTTAGAGGCGACATTAGAGAGAGACCTTCCTGCTCACAAGAGGAGTGCTCTTCTGTTTGCCATGCCCAGTGTCTGCCATGGGATCATCAAGAAGAAGAAAAAAATTTTACGGTCAAAAGTAAAATACTATGCCTCTTTATCTGGACTCCTAGCATCTGCACCAGTCCTTGGGCTGTCTGTTGATATAACCATCCTGACTGATACCATCAGAATGTACCAAGTTACTTTTGGTCTTGATAGAGAGTCACTGCAGAATCTTGCTCGTAGTGCGCGTGTGCCTTTGGCTGATCTTAGAGCAGTGATGACATCACCGCTGTCTGCAACAGAAATAACCAATGAGCTTGTCACTGAGGTAATTTCTTCATCTGCAATTAAAACTACATTTAAGGCAGCAGGGGTGTCAAGATTCATTCCAATATTTGGAGTCCCGGTGACAATGGCCCTCTCTTTCATCTCCAGCTGCAAACTGCTCAATCATGTCCTTGACATGTGTGCTGAGGATGCACAGAAAGTATTCACAAGGGCCCTGGGTTTAAATACCACAGTGTGATATCATGCACTGTAATGCAGTGTGATTTTTTATTTAGCACCTAATACAAATCATCACGTTTTCTTACCTAGTCGCACATCTCACTGAACACTTCAATGTATTGTAATGTATTTTCATCTAATTGAAATCACAGCTTTTTAACGATCAAATAAACTGTTCATTGAAATGAGTTGAAATGTGTTAGTAGTGTAGGAAGGATTATTGTCATATTTTTTATTAGACTTTTAAAACCTGCGACAGCTAGAGCAGTTTGCTCAGGAAGAGTGGGCCAAAGTACCTGTTACCAGATGCAGAATTCTCATTGTGAACTACCACAACAGCTTGTTGGTGGTGATTGCTTCTAAAGATTGTGCAACAAAATATTAAGTCAAGGGTACCATCTTTTTTGTCCATGCCATTTTCATTTGGTTTGTTATCTAAAATATTCAGTTGAAAAAAACTTGTGTTGGAGTAAGCAATGATTGATGTCATAAATGTTTGTCAGATTAAAATTATTTCAGAGATAGTTGTAGCTTGTTCTATTTCATGGAAGCACCAACAAATTTGTTCATATTTGTAACTGTACGACTCATGACGAAGAAGAATTCCAACTTTTACAGAGAAGCAACGATCCAAGCACCACAAGGTCAGTCATATATATAGTTCAATCAGGAGAGATTTAGAAAAAAAGCATGTACAAATCTGGAATAAAATAGAATTTTATTGTGCACAGGAGAAATAGAGTTTTCAGACCCTGGCACGCTCAGACCCTGGCAGGAAGATGATTGGGAGTAGGTAGAACCTGGCCAGGCATCCGCAGTTGAGGTGGGTCGCACAATGTCGCGATGCAGAAATGACAGCAGAGAGAGAGAGAACATTTTAAACTGTGATAGCTTACAGGTGATTGGCTCTAGTTGGATGTGTCAGGTTGTGACTGGATGAAAACAGAATTAGTAGGTGGGGCTTAGAGAGAGCAGGAAACAGCTTGTGATTCAGCTGGTATGTGCAGATAGACCAACTTCCTGATTGAACTTTCGCCAAGCTTCAATTTAACATGCTAACTGTGGCCTGTGTAGTCTGAGATGTAGCTCTTATTTCTCTTCTCTGAATTGCTTCTCTAAAATCATTGCTGATGTGTTTCCTCCTTGGCATTGTGTTAACACAGTCTGGCAAACTGCCAAAACGTCTGCTTTTATAGAGGTGGTCACACTTGCTGATGATCAATGAATCAAGGCCATTCGATTAACAGTACCTGGCTGCTACTTACCCTCTTAATTCCCATGGAAGCAGTAAGGGTGTTTTTCACACACCTTAGGCATTTTCAAGATTCAAGATTTGTATGTTTTGTAGTGTGGGCTTTTGTTGATGATTCTTTTTATCAGAAGGTTTGCGGTTCAATCAAAGGCTCCTCTGGTCACTGGGCAAAGTGACTTTTACTGATTGACAGGTGACTTGTCAAGCTCTGTATCTCAGTAGCACCAGTGTGTTCTGGAATATCGTGTGCACTATCTGCCTGACATACATTTCTCAACCGTATGTAATAACGTCTGATTTCTTTTTGACACTGGCTAAACTTACTGAAAGGCAGCTGTCTACAGCTGCCAGCCTTTACAACTCATGAGGTTTCTTAATTTTTTCTGCAGTAAAATTGATGAGATTTGATTGATTGGTAGTTCCCAGAGTTTCCAAGAGTCAGATGGGCCAGAGCCTTGATTATCAGCTCTCTATAGTACTTCTCCAGCTTCAGTCAGGCAGAACGCTGCTCTGTATCTTTAGAGTCAACTTAAAACACTCTTTGATAAAGTTTATAGTTAGGGTTGGCTTCAGGCTTGAACCATCCCTTGGTTATGCTGCTATAGGCCTAGACTGCTGGGCTATTTCCCATGATACATGAGCCTCTCTCTCCCTCCCTCTCTCTCTCCATCAGTATGGATTCATATCCCATGTTACATATTAATAATTCAATATCTTGCCATAGTGCCATGCTCTTCCGTCTCTCTCCTCTTCTGTCTCTTTCTGCAGGTATTTCTGCCTCTGGGCTATAGAGTCTGATCTGAGTAATAAGTCTCCTACTGCTCCTGCTCCACTCAACACCTGCTGCTAGAATTAGAAATTGCCTCCACCTGTGGCGTGTGCCGTCACGTTTGCAATTATTACTTTAATTATCACTACTATGCTTTTATAAACTAAGGTTTATATTTTGCCCTGTATCAACACCATGAAAAGTAATACAGTCATTTCCTTTTCAACATGGATAGTCCATATCATGAAATGGTTGAAAAATCCAGTTATCAGACCAGGCTGCATTTTCGATCTTCAGCTGTCAGTTTTGGTGAGCCTGTGGCCCACTACTGTTCATGAACTTCTGACATCTTTGACAAGGACATTGTTGACACTGCTGTCTTGTAACAGACATTTAGTGAGGCTAAAGGTCAGGTGGGCTTCATCACCTCATGTCTGACCACAAACAATTCACATGTATTATTACATATTTATTTTACATAGAAATGGTGATATAAAATTGGTTTAAGCTTTGTTTTGTTCACTGCAGTTGTGGAAAGGATACCTTTGATATGCGCAGAAAGTGAAAACAAACATAATGCAGAATATTGTTAGTTCCTTAAAGTAGTATTTCATGGATTAAAAATACAAATGGTATTTTGTATAATCAAATGTTACTTGAATTTTGATGACTGATTTCTTTTCCATGGTTGTTTGTAAATCAAGAATTGCATACATGTGTACAGTGTGACAGTAATAGTAGTGTAATAGCGTCAGTAGAATAGTAATAATGCATGTCCTGCAGTTTGTGGGTCTTGACATGGATAAACAATCAGACTGTCGTAATTACTGATACAAATACAACGCACAGTGAAACCTCCTTGGTAATGTAAAGAAATATACATGTGTCCCCATGAGAGCATGTTATCTGTTCGTTATCCTATACCATGTCCCAGGCTGCGTAGAAGAAAATCTGAGACTGGGCGAGAGAAACAGAAAAAGGATGAAGAAGTGCATGCAGAGATCTCTGGGTGATTCCAAGAAAATAGTGAGTCTGTAAAATCTACAAATAGATACACAGCATCCTGTGTAATATGTGAATTTTGGTTGTTTCATACATTACATTAAAATGATCCCTCCAATGGTAATTACCTCTTTCCTTTGAGCGATGTCCTGCACTTCATATATGATGTGCAGCAGTGGAGTAGATTTGGGGAAATCAGTGGATTACATTACAGCTCAATAAGGAAAGGTGCTGTTACAAAAAGATGAAACAGGGTTTATAGGAAATATGGTTATAATTTGAGAGAAATGCTGACAGCATTAATACTGGTATTAAATAAAGGCACCAGACCTCACAAATCAACACAAAAGATTAAAGATAGTTTTTTTAAAGAAAATTTGAATTGTTTTTAATTTTCAGTCCTTTTCATTCAATAATAAGTTATAGTGAGAAACAACTGCAGGTAAAGGTTTCATGTCTTTTTTTTTCTCTCAGGTGGAAAAACTAATTCCCAGATGCTTCCTATCGAGCAGAAGATCAAAGTCAGTGATGAGGACATCATCTGAGGGACAAACTCAGGCTTACCTCTTTACCACTCAGGACGAAGAGATACAATGATTTAAATAAATACTATGATGTTTTTCTGGAGCCATGAGCAGTGAAAAATGAAAAAAAAAGTCCATTTTACGCTTAAGTCATGCTTGCTAGTCAAATCTCAGGTCAGGACAGGTGTGTCCCATGTCCTACACTTTGGGGTCCATCTTAAATAACCCTGTGTGTATCGCTAAATTCATTTTCATAATTCAGAAAATACTTACAATAAAGTAGTCTGAGTCATTTATTAAATGTTCAGTACTTTCTAGCTGAATCACATTTATTCCAGTACATGTATATTATTTCTAATATCTGACCATTTGATTTATATAAGAACCAAGCAACACTGTTCCATTTTATATAAATAAATATTCATATTAAAGGTTGTTGAAATGTGATGTTTATGGAACTAGCTCCCTCATACAAACTTTCTGATGTGTAAATAACTCCAGAAGGTATAAGGCCCTGTACTCATACTCCTTTTATTCTTCCTGCAAATCAATGTTTCTGAAATCTGTGCAACCTGGAAACTACAACCACGCAGAAAAAGAATGAAAACTTTTGCTGGTACAAACATTCCAAGTACTTCATACAGTAAATCATAGATTTACACATTGCACTATATTGTCTGGTAAAGTGTCTTGTTTCTGACTGTTAAAATTGCATCATATCCAGACAGGAAGGAAATTAAGGAAATTAAAGAAGCACTACAGAACAATGATACTGCCTCAGCAACTGCTAAGGCCCAGGAGTATTTGGAACAACAGGATAATATTCACTACGTATTGCCATCACAGGAAGTCTGGTTCTAAATCCACCTTTGTTAATGCCTTTAGGCGTAGACAGCAGAGATGAGGCCGCCCCAACTGGTTGTGTAGAAACCATAGAGGTTACACCATACCCCCATCCAAACTATCCCAATGTTACAGTATGGGATCTCCCTGGCATTGGTACCACCAATTTTCCAGCTGACAAATACCTGGAGCATGTTTGGTTGAGAAGTTTATTTCTTCATCATCTCATCTCCAATGACGGATCGCTTCAGAGAAAATGATGTGAGGCTGGCTGAGAGATTCAGAAGATGGGAAAAAGTTCTGCTTTGTTCGCTCAAGATCGACCATAACTTACGTGATGCTGAAAGAAGTCAGAGGGAGTTCAACGAAAAAAATACCCTCGATCACATCAGGGAAAACTGCATTCAAGGTCAGTTTAATATAAACAATATATATTTGATTATGTTAATTATTATATAATTTAGTTTAATTATGTTAATTACCATATAACTTTTTATAAGTATCACAAGGATTTTCCAAATTTAATCTGGTATACATGCGAAACTACAGACACTGTATGTCAAACTTATTGAACCAAAGTGGTTTGTGGGATCTATAAGCAAATTTGACGAAGTTAGATCATGTAATATCTTATGTTTTAAAGTCAAATTAACATATACTTTCACTTTTTAGCACAGTTTTTAGCAACATATGTTTTTTATATTAATCCTGCCACTTACATAAACTTAAACTGGCATCGATTGTGTGATATACACTTTGTATTCATCTAAAGCATCGTATTGTATCCATTTTATGACACAGGTCTTCAAAAACAAGGTGTTGAGTCTCCACAGGTCTTCCTGGTGTCCAGCTTTGATCTCCACCTGTATGATTTTCACCTGTTGGAGGAGACATTAGAGAGAGAGCTTCCTGCACACCAGAGGGATGCTTTGCTTTTGGCCATACCCAGTATCAACCTGGAGATCATCAACAAGAAGAAAAAAGTTTTTCAGGCCAGAATAAAATGGTTAGCTCTTACATCTGCATTTGGAGCAGGTGTACCAGTTCCTGGTTTGTCTGGCACACTTGATCTAAGCTTGGCCATTATATTCATCAAATCAGCCCAAACTGCGTTTGGTCTTGACAACAAGTCACTGCAGAATCTTGCTCATAGTGCACACCTGACTGTGGCTGATCTTAAAGCAGTGATGACATCACCACTGGGTGCAAAAAAAATAACCAAAGATCTTATCCTTAACATAATCACCTTATATCCAGTTCTCTTTGCATTAATGGCAGCAGAGGAAGGATCCAGATTCATTCCAATGTTTGGAATCCCAGCAGCAATGGCCCTCTCTTTCATCTCCACCTACAGAGCACTCAGTATTTTCCTCAACATGCTTGCTGAGGATGCACAGAGTATTCATGAGGGCCCTGGGTTTGAACACCTCAGTGTGAGATCATGGATGAATGGAAATATGACACATTTAAAACTGGTAGAGTCCAGTGATACATATCATTTAAATACAACAGTCTTAATTCAAAGTCCACTAACTCTGCTAGCTTTTCCTTTCTTGTGTTCAAATTATTCTCTGAGCAAACTGCTGTGTGATTTCTCAGTGCATAATGTATGTACATAAAGTATATCTTGTGTGTTAGTTCTAGTCTGGAAATGCTTTGGTTCCTGGAAATGATCAAAATAATAATACAGCATAAAAACTGTGTTCTGTAATGCTATTAGAAATCATGTAGGTATTAACTGTATCTGCAGGTTGTAATAACAGAAATAACACAACAATACTTATTGTTTTATTTAAACAGATAGTGACATACAATCACCACAACATAACACACACATATAGCTAATATTGCTTATATTATTATCTATCTCTTATTATCATATATTGTCACAAAACCATTTTCCCTTGGGGACAAATAAAATTGAAATTTGTCGTTCCTATCGCTAGTGTTCATTGAGTGTTATGCTTCCAGCATTCATACTATAGTTCTTCACTTCTTTATTATTAGTGTGAATGCTTCAAGCATTCACACTATTGTTCTTCGATTTTATTATTATTTTTCCGTACCTTTTTTGGTCCCTAACTAGTCCCGCACGCTTTATGCTACATACACCATTCAAATATGAAAATGTTCAGCTTCTGCTGGACATTCCGGCGTGTATTCAACTTTTTGATCCTATGCTTCTATGATTTTATACGAATATTTTTATGAATAAAAAAATGAATGGGACCCTATGGGAGCTCTCCCAATCCCAAGGTCCCTGGTTCGATCCCCGCTTCAGACTCTGAAATTTATGCTGTAAAAACCACTCTGCTATGAAATTTTTTGACTTTTGAAGCTTTATACTGTTTTGCTTATTCAACTTTTTATGCTTTTATGCTATTTTTCTATTTATAACAATTTTGAAATTTTGCAATTGTACTATCACTACAACTGCTTTTACTGCCAGGCTGAACCCTGTGGACTTCAGTGGCAAGATTGGTAACGCGGATGCCTACCAACCCATGGTCTCGTGTTCAAGCCCCGACCCAGACAAAAATCAAAAACCCCTCCTGAGAACAGCAATGAGGACAGTTATGATAATAATAGTAGATATTGTTATGAATATGTTGTGCTTTTTGCAATTTTGCAATGTTACTACCACTACAATCCATTGTAGCACCACACCATACCCTGTGGCCTTCTGTGGCGCAACGGGTAGAGCAGTTGCTTATGAATCATGAGATTGCTGGTTCGAGTCCAGCAGCGGACAGGTTGTTATAGCTTTTTAAAGAATAGTATTACTAATATGAATAAAGATGTGAAGAGCAATAGTGTGGATGCTGGAAGCATTCACACGCATTTTCTGCAGGAAATGCAAATTATCTAGTTGTGTCTTGTTGTGTTCTGTAGATGATTATGATGAGTGACTGCCCTCCAGTAGTCACAGTGAGGAACAGCACATTTCACTGATTATAACAGATATTAATCTTAATGTTTATCATCATTATTCATATCACCACTGCTTTACTACTGTTATTACTAAACATGTTAGTACTAATGTTGTAGTATTCATGATACATTTCTTATCAAACTGTATACTGTATGCCACTGCACTATATAATGTATTTTGATAGAAGGTGAGGTACTACATCTCCACAGTCTTCAGTGGACTGAGCACCAACATTGTATCCATCTCTATTTACATGTGGGATGTCAATGTGAGTATTAGAGACACCACCGTCACATTTACTTTATTTTGAAAGGCTTCACTGGTTGTACTAGAGTGATACTCTGTCTGACTCATTCTGGAGTTTGTGGCTATTGATGATGATGAATAGTTTGTTATTATAATTTAGTCCATCAGTTATTCTTTAGATTGAGCTGTTGAAGTGTTTGGCCTATAAAAGATGTGAAAGTAGTAGACATAGTAGTAGAACATTGTAGTAAAGAAAAGAATAAATCATCACTTGTAAGGGACAAAAGTTTATTGTAACCCTACAAAAGACACAGGGTGAGAAAAATACAAAACAAAAATAAAATTATAGAAATGAAAAAAAAAAAGATTCTCGTTCTTATACAAGTCTCAAAACTATCCATCATACACGGACCACAGTTTAATTATTCATATTTTTAATATAACATTTTGTTGTAATGCTGTGTGTACATACAAAATATAGCAAACTAAATAAGGCAAATAAATAGAGGTACAATATACAGGAGAATGGAACATTCCTCAATGTTTTAATCTTTTTTTAATCTTATCTCAAACATCAAGAATGGTGTACAAAATGCTTTTTTTTCCAACTGTACATCTTTCTGTGGAGGATACGTTTTTTCCAACCATAAAAATACTGACTCCTCACAATTATACAACCTCTAAAACTGGGTGCAACTTGTCTCAGGCAGTACAAATTGTGTAACAGGTGTGTTTCCACATTGCAAGCAATTTTCTATTAAAGGTTAAAGTCAACACATCACACTTTGTGCACCCTTTTTTAGGCATGCAGGTCAACGTCAAGTGTATGATTTGACAGAAACGCGGTGGTGTCAAGACACCAACCTCCCCCACCCCACCCATCTTTATTTTACACCCCAAACTAGGAGACAGACAAGTGAGGCTTTAAAACCCAGTACAACTCATGTTACATCAGAGTGTCACCTCTTTGTGTTTATGTCCCCACAAAGTCTCCGTCTCTGCCATCCAACAGACTACTGATGTGTTTCCAGCGGCCCAGCCGGAGTCCCCTACCTCACTTGCCCTTTTTCCTCTTCACACCATGTTATTTTTGCACCACTCTTTCATTGCACCCTTATCATTTCAGAGTCATCTAAGCCCTCAACATGGTGCTGCAAATGGAAATGTCCCATAATAAAAGTGCATTGAACAAGCTACTAATTTCATTCCTCTGATTTCCATCTTTACACTCCAAAATCAGCCAGTCAATGGCCAAATAAAATAAACATCCAAACGTAATAACACAAACATGTAATAATACTGACAATGTTGCAATACCCCTCAGTAAATAGTCTGCACTACAATACGGGTTAAAGCTCTGGATTAAGAGTTTAAAGGGTCTGCCAAAAGTTTGATATACTAACTCTGATTAACTGGAAAAACAAAAGGAGCAGAGGTTAGAAAATAGAATAGCTCAAATATACATGAGATGCTGGTTAAAGAATAAGCAATCATATGACATTTCCCTCTTAGGACTTGAGGGGCTTTCCTGATTTTTAAAGTGTCTGAAAGTTTAAGTCTATTTGGTTTACTGGTTAATCTCAAAAGTGTGGGACATGGGAACTCAGAGATCCTCTATACACTGTCGCATGTCATCTTTCCAGCTTCACACCAGCTTCTCTCTGCTTCAGTTTGAGGAGATATTGAAAGAATAAAGCCCTGATGGAATGTGCTGTGTCTCTGTGAAATAACTGATTACAGATCAATTAAAGCTGTAGGAGAAAATGCAGTGGGAGTTTCTCTGTACAGGTAACAGGTAAAAACTCTGATGACATGCCAGCCATACTGAAGTACACCTGAAAGAGTTCATTAGGAGACATTGGTGAGTTACTGTGCCTGGAGCTGGGGTAAAGTGCCACATCATGCTAACACTAAGGAGAGCTGTAACTGCTTGTGATGTCAGGTGCAACACAAAGTGAACTATGGGAAGCCACAAGGTGGCGCCAGTCAGTCTAATCCCAACTACAAGCCTCATTTCATGCAAATACTGTGCATGTAATGTTTTGGGAAGCCACACATACTAAAACACAGTAAGAGGAATGGTACATGTATGAAAACAGGGTCAGAGGCACTTAAAGGTGAAAATGTTTAAGACCAGAAAATCTGGCAGAATGACTAGATGAGGACTAACTGGGAGAGTCATTACAAGACCGACATATAAATACATATGAGTAGTGAGTGTTAAGTAGCATGTCTGTCAGTTCATTCAGAAATACTAGAAATTCAAAAACACAAATGAATGAGTCTTATTCTTGTGTTTTGAACACCTCTGAAAATACACCGTGTGCTTACGGAATTAAGTGCAGTGGGAAAATTTCTACTTTGACATGGTGGTAAATGGGGAATAGAAGTGCAATATGAATCCTCTGTTTAGTGTCATTGTTAATAGCCTGTAAGATTCAGTCATCCTTTGAAAAAACTGAACCAGGGGCTGGTGTGTGAATCCTATCCATTCTAAATGCATCTAAATGCAATAGGGCTACATATCAAAACAATAGAAAGCCTCGACTACTGACCCAGGCTTAAATATGTTTCCCTCTCCTGTTGATAGATTATAAGAACACAGGCATGAATGGGCTAACGGAGGAGATTAAACACAGGTCTTCATTTTGAAAAAAATCCCAGAAATTTTTTAAAAATCCATGTCCAGTCCTCCTTCTGCACTCCTGGACACCTCATATATAGCCTTATACTGTACTACAGTAAACATGCATGTGGATGGATTGACTAAAATGCGTTATCTAAGAAGAAAAATGCTAATCAGGATATTTCATATGAACTTAATGTGTGGTTTGCCCTCTTCCTGCTTACATGAAGAGGTAGGTTCATATGAGGTGTATACTTCGGTTTTATACTGATCCATCCTTTCAGCTGATGTCCCAAAACGGAGTGTGAACCTATCAGCTCACTTATCTTCCAAAGCACTAAGAGCAGGAGACACCTGACCCAGGATCTTCAAGATTTAAAAGTTTCACTGAGGTAACCACATACAATCAAGCCTTTTTCATGCCTAGTGCTATAGTCTTAGATTAATACTACTGATGTGGGGAAATGATTGGCATGTGGGGCTGACTCTGTCATAATGAATAGATCATAAAAGCACAGTCCAACCATATGTAAAACATCTGAGAGAAGCTGGAAAATAAGATGGAAGCATGGCTTGTTTTTTATGATGTTCTCTGAGGCTGGAGTCTTCCTGTTACTGTCCTGTCAGTGTGCACCATTAAAGATAATAAGAAGCTTCTACACGCTTTAAGTGCTTTGTTGTACCTTGACTTTGCAGTAACAGACTCTATACATGGGGTGGTCTGATATCACAATGCCAGCTGAAAGACACAGATACTGTATGATGAATCTTGGTGACTAAGTAATCAAGCACTAGTTTATCTTGAGGTGAGGGTAAAAAAAACCTCAACTGGACTGATGGCTCTGTACAGAGACCACATGTTTTAGCACCAGTGAAACAGATCCCACACATACTATGGATGAGAGTAATTAAAGGCGCAATGAGAACTGCTGTGCAGCATCCTTTCAGACTCTTAAGAGTCTGTGTGGCCTGAATTTTACTGCAGGGCTGAGTACAGAGTCCACATTCAGGTGGGATCAGGCAAACTGACATCCCTGTAAACTGATTGCAGATTGTGCCTTTAAGATTAAATTAATTTATGGCATTCCTTCATTATGTTTGTTACAAATAACAGTAATTTACACACAGGGAGGATTTTTTTTTTTTCCAGAGGACTCGGTAGGTTGGCTTGTGGAAACCTATGAGTGTAAAGTTTGTCAGAAAAGCTACAGTGCAAACGAGACATACAGGTGTGAAAAGGACAAGCAATTATCTTTTTTTACATAAAGCGCAAAATGTATAGAAATTCACTTCAACAGCAATGTGAACTTGCAACACCAACAAATAATGCATTGCGTGTACAAAACCCCAAAATGCCATGAAAACATAAAAAACCTCTACATCTTTGCAATTAGCTTGTCTGCATCTAAATATAAATATATATCAAGGCCTAATTGCAGTATGTTTTGTATTAATACATTTACATGTGTTTTCTCTTTGCCTTGGCACTGGTTAATGCCAGAACAATGTTGTAATCACTGAAGAGTATAGGTGAAGCTTGACCCTTGTGGCACAGTCATCACTTTTGTCAGGTGGATCAAGCGAAGATGTTTTTTTTTTTCCTTGAGAAGAGTTGTATCCTCTGAAGTTGCAGCTTGGGATGTATGTACATCCTGCCTGGGAATGCTGTGTGCTGGAGGAGGCCATTGGGATGCATCCTCTGTTTTGAAGCGATAACCCCCTCCCCCCCATTCATATATCCTCCCTCCACTCTTTCAGAAGCCTACAAAGCATTCTGGGGAATTGGCCTTCTTTGTAGTAAAGAAAGTTCATGAATATCCATCCATTCTGTGGCTGAAAACTCTCTTTTCTGAGGGACACTTGAAACAACCATGACTGTGGAGGTTATGGCTTGGTTCCCCCTTTCCACCTTCTTTTTCTGCTTTTTTTTTCTTTCTCTGTTTCTGCCTGGAGTGGCTTCGTAGTCCTTTTCCAAACACTTCTCTTGGTCTCGCATCTATGTACAGTGTGACTGGCTAATCCCAATGTTCTATGTGTTTAAGAGCCAGGTAGCAAAAAAGATGGAGCAGCTCCAGCACCAAAGAACTTACTGAGGAACACTGAAGGGTTTTGTAAGGAAAAAAAAAAGAGCAGTGAGAAACGGAAGCTTGAGCACAGTGTTAAAAGGATATGGTCAAAAGACATGGGATAATGTGTCACAGTGGTCTGTCCATCCATCCATCGATCTTAACTGTCCTTCGTCCAGCTCAGGAGATCACAAGACTTCCAGGACTAACAGGTTGAAAATAGCTTTACAAGACCAATCAGAGGAGAGGGTTGCATCCTTCGAAATGGCGCGGCCGTCCATACATGTCACTACATGTCCAGTCCAGCCATTATTTACATCCTCTCCAATGTCAGTGGTGCCAAGAGATCTACACCACGGCAGAATTTAGGTGTCTAGTGTTTTTTTTTCCCCCTCCTTTTCCCAGCCTAGTAGTTGACCTTGGTGACAGCTCGTTCACGGCCACCGCCCTCAACGAGCTGGTTTACGGAGCGCTTGCGGTTACGCTTGAACTTGTTCAGGTCCTTGTCAAAGACCTCGCCGGAACGCAGCGCCGAGACCAGGTCGTCGAACTCGCCGCCGACCTCGTCTGAGGCGCCGCTCTTCTTGGCCCGCCGTTCCCGTTCCCTCTGCTCTTTGAGCTGGAAAGAGTTAACATGTGGCATGCATTTCAGTTTCAGTCTGGACTTCTGAAGCGGAAAGTATAAATGAAAAAATTTCAATAACTGTTGATGACTGACAAGAATGAATTCTTTCTGTGACAATGTGGTAAAACAAAGTAACAATGTCTCAGGTTTAGTAATGTGTATGTGTGTCTCACCATGGCCTCCATGCGTGCCCTCCTCTCCTCCTCGTCCTTGCGTCGCTGCATGTTCTCCAGGTCTTGCCGTGCTTCACTAAATGACTGCAGGAAGGTGTCAAAGATCCCGAAGAACTCATCAGGCTGCATCCTCCCTTCGTCCTCCCCAAAGTGCTTCAGAGATTTGGCAAACTACAAACACACACACACACACACACACACACACAAGAAAACAGGAACCAAAACCATTATCGTGTGTATTTGACTCTGTGTACTGCCTGTTCTAGCCCAGATCTCTCTTGTTCCTGTAGTGACTTGATGAGTAACACGTGGGAGCCTGCATTTGCATGCCCATAACTGTACAAACACACACCGATTAACACACACAAGGTGGGAGAACGCATGATTTTGACCACCGTATGTCCACCCTGTTCTGTTCAAGCTGTTCGGTGCTCTGTGCCAGGACAATGCCTGCAGCCAAACCTCCTCTACATTCCTACACACACAGCACAGATAGGCCATGCCAATATCTTAAACATAATGTGACACTTGAACTATAGTACTGTTGCCACATAAAGGTCAGAGTTAGTTCTCCCTAAGGACTGTAGAGACTTCTCTTATTAAAAGACATCAGCAGGACACGATGGCACAACTTGAGTCTAAATAATTTTTCAAATCTTTATTCTGATGAAACATCCAGCAGACCCAGAAGAACATAAACATTCAGTGAGAGTCATGTCTCTGGCCATGTGATTCATTCTCCTTTTCACCAGCTGGTCACTACCTTTGTCTACTGTTCAGTGTTGTGCAGGTGGCACATTGTGGGTTTATTTATTGCAGACAGGATGCTGATGAGAGCAGTGAGAGAGAGAGTAGTAAAGGTGCAGGCTGCAGAACCAAAACAATGAGCTTAAAGATGCTAAAAAGCTGTGTACAGCTACAGAGTCTGATGCTAATTCTCTGTGGGCTAATCATCATGAGCAACTTTCACATACACGTAGTCATTTGATTCATTGTTAATACAAAAACAGTTTATTAAAACAACTTCAAGTAAAAGGACTACTTCATGTATATTTTGCTAATTTTATGTATAGCAATATGTTATTTTCAATTGAATGATTATATGATTTGGTTGAAAATATTGCTATGAACAGTAACAGCAAGCTAGCTGTCTGATGAATGCAGTGGCGCCTAAGAACAATTTGCCCCTGAAATGTAGTGGGGTAGTAGTACTAAATAGTATAAATGGCAAAAGTCAAACAAAGTAACTCAAATTTGTACTTACAGTGAGTACAATACTTGAGTAAATGTACTTTCATTCCGTCATTGTAAGTAAATTCTAACTGCATATTAAATCACTTGTGCTTTTCTCCTTATAATACTGGCTGCTTCTTAATGCTTCTTATTTTTTATTTTGAATACTGCACATTAAAAGGATGTGATTGGTCACATGTAACAGTAAAGCCTCATAAAGGCACACTGGCATATCACTTTGTCACCCTGAAACCCAAAATCATGTTCAATCTAAAAACAAAACAGTGCTCCAGCTAGAAAGCAGCAGTCTCCACTGTACTGCACTGTACTGCACTGCACTGTAATGTACTACTCTGCTCCACTCTGATCTGATGTGGGAGTAAAGTGACAGAAAACATCATATCATTCTAGTGTAGATGAGGACAGTATACTGTATGTGGTCCTGCTGTTGTGATATAAAGGAGTTGGGGCTCGCTCTTTTCTGAGGATTCAAAACCATCCTGTCATTATGGGCTGGTCACCATGGCAACTCCCACCATCATCCCTCTCTCTCCTGTAATTATGTGTCTGGTCAAATCCGTTTCCTCTCGTCCCCTCGGGTCTGTACTAAATGAGTAAAAACACGCGCGCACACAAACACACACAATGAAACGGAGAATATGAAGTCACACAGATTTAGCTCGTCTCACACAGACACATGCAGACACCGCTCTGCTTTGTGAGAGGCTAATTCACTTTTTTGTATCCTTGATGGAGTATTTAATGTGCCCCTGCTGTTCTGGTTCAAAACTTCTCATATTTGTTTATCATGGATGTTGAGGTAAGATATTTTCAGATGCTTAGATTTAAAATTGTTAAGAATTTCTAGTCTAGTCTAGCCATGTGTGAAATCTTTAAAATCTCTCGTTTCTTAATTAAAACCTAAAAAACTCAACTGCATCTATTTACAAACAACATGAAGAACATCCTTTTTATTTTTCATTAGTTCAGATGTTATATGATCCCTCACTATCCACGGATGCTAATCCATCTGATGAGGACCTGAGGAAATGAGCCAAGCTCGTCTTTCAGTAGTCCTGCACCCGATTACCACCTGTGCGGCGGTGGCTTCAATGAACAGGGCAAGTGGGAAATACATTTTGGAAATTGCTGCTGAGCTAGAAATGGACGCATGAACAAAATATTCCATATGTGGAGAGAAACTGCAGTGAAGTCAGTTTCTGCAGAGCTTTGGTCAGTTAGTGTTACATGGCTTTTGATCCTTTTGTTGCACACAAAATTGAGACTACATTTGTTGATCACATGGTTAAAAATCGAATACTCCATTGATGTAAAAACCCAACTAAGACCTTTAAATGGACCATACTGATGTTTCTCCACACTTAAGCCCATTTACAACTCACATATACTTAACACTTCCACAAACTATTTCTCAAAGCAAACCACAGCAATTTAGATGCTTACCCACACTAGAGAAAGGGCACTAGGAACGGCAGCATGGTGTTCAGTCATTTAGACTTTCATGACATTTTGTGTAGGCCTTTGTGGTTCCCAGACAGTGAGTCCTAATGCCTTTAGTAATCCCTTTAGTAATCCCTTGCAAAAATAAGGTTTGCCATTTTTGCCTCAGAGTGAAATCTTTAGATAAGTAAAGACATGTTGCTTTTGAGATTAAATGAATTAACTTCTGTGATCCTCTGACTTTTTTATTTAGAATATCACCATATCAACATTTTAATTTGCCGACTACTTTGGTTTCTGACTAGCAAAACTAAAGATATTCCCTTCAGCCATAGCTGTACTTTGTGTTTAGTTCAAATTAGCAAACGTTAGCATGTTAGCATGCAAAAGTGTCATGGTGAACATGGTACATTATTATGTTACCAACATGTAAAATGACCAGTGTCCATGTATATCTACCTTGTCTGCTTTCTGAAATAATGTATCACTTAGTTGTATGATTGATTCTTTAGTTTTCATTTTCTAATATTTCTGATTTTTTTAATGTCGGACACTGCACTTCTGTTATAATGACATCACTGCTGTGTGGTAAATTCAGCCACACTCAAAGCAATCTGCAATTAAAATGGCATAATCCTGCAATGATAACATAACTTTGACAATAACAAAAGCAGACATAACATGCGCTGTGGCAGATTAACTAACTCAAGCAAATTTAATCTCCACAGGTTTACTCTCATACTGTAGTGAAACGACGTCTGTAAGGTGGGAAAACACTTTTAAGGAATCGTTTAAGACAAACAACGCCTCAGTGTGCTTTGAAAAACAGCTGGCAGTGATGTGGAGTATTCATAATTTGAAACAAATGGGCTGAAAAGTGCAAAGACACTGGTTGTATGACTATGTATGGTTGTATGAGTGATTAAAGTGCAAAGGCAGATTAATGATCCTCATGGGTGCTATTTTTAATGTTCCAACCCATCTGCTAAAGGTGTTTTATTATTCAAATTAGTGACTGTTTCTAGATTTTTTTAAATCCTGCATTTACCACTAGCATTCAGAATGCTTTCTTTTATCTTAATATTTCCCTTTTTAACAGCACATGTGGGATCTTGAAGCACTCCCTGCTCTGTTTTCTGTTTGAAACCCAGCTGTTCTGTTCTTGGATAGAGCCAAAATCTTGTATTGTCTGTGAACATGTTGATGTGAGGGTGTGTGGATGGGTTGTTAAGTATAAACCCAACCAATCTCTCTGGATAACAGAGAAATCCCTTCTCGCCTCTGGAAACCTCTGTCCCAGTAACCCACATGACCGTGAACAACTGTAATCCTTTGTAATGTATGTAGTAGTGTCTGGTGAAGGCATGTGTGTGTCTTTCTCACAGACACACACACACACACATTTGTTGCCATGGAGCTTTATGAGCCTTAGTGGACTGGCTGCTCTGTTTAGTCATCCTCCTCTCCCTCCTGAAGACCCAAACGCAGAGTGCACACCCACACTTCCATATTTGTATTCCAGTGGAAACGGAGCATCAAAGAGCCTTGACAAACACCGAGTCAATGCGTCAGACTCCCCATTTACCAACCACACACGCAGACAGACACACACACTTACGTTAAGAAAAGTGTGTGTTCACAGTCTGGGCCGGTGAACACAGGTTCTTTTGTTTTACAGTGCCCTGCTTCTCCAGTTCTTTTCCCGTGACGTCCCAGTTGGGCTGTTTTCCCTCCAATTTTTTACCGACCTCCTCCTTGAACAAACAATTATATAGAGGGGAGTCTCTATATGGAACCCAGTGGCCTGTCCTCCTCTCTCTCTCTCTCTCTCTCTCACACACACACTGTCAACATCTGTTGATCCTTTAAAGAATTTAAGCAACTTAGGGATATAGCATCAGTATGTCAATTATTTTGGAGAAAGTCATGCCTCATAATAAAGTAGAATGTAATAACTGTGATAATGTGACTATTGAATGCAGTCAGCTTTCAGTGTGTCAGCATCAGGATGTTAAATGTGCAACAGAGCACAGAAGGCCTGCAAATTAAATAACACTTTCACGTAAATCTTTTCAACACTGTCATACTTTGGGATTCCCACAGCCCCACTGATATCTTCAGTTTACATACTTCCTCCCATACATCAATACATGAGCCAGCGGGGTTCAAAAGGTATTTTGTCCCAGTTGTACAAAGAAGGGGAGTGTGGATTTAAAACCCTAACTTTTAAAGAGACAAACACAAAGAGAATACATGGGGGGAATCCAGGGTCATCTTTCAGTGCTTCAGCTTCTCCCTCCAGT
>BRZM01003252.1:0-64996 GCA_033238685.1 Lates japonicus | reverse complement strand
TGAGGGAACATCGAGTGCCTTCAGCGTCCCATTAAGTCAGTTCAGTTTCTGCCTTTGTGTATTTTCTCTGCTCTAGCTTTAGTACTCTTAAACTTTCCATCGCTTTACGCCTGAACACTTAACCTCCTGACTCTGCAATCCCACACTTATCTTTTCCCCCCTCACTCCACCTCTGTCTTTACCCTCGGTGCCACGGTGACTCTTGCTGGTTGTTTTCCAGCCACTGCCGCCTGCCGCCGCCCCCCACCTTCCCTGCCTGCCAGCCTGTTCATTTTCCTCCCTGTATCTGTCATTTATTTATCTTTGTCATGCTGAAACTCCTTCCTTCATCCCCTGTCAGTCTCCCTCCCCCTTTCAGCTGTCTCCCTCGTCCAGTTTTTTTGGCTGATCAAAGCCATGTAGCAGCCAGCCTGGTCTTTCAAGTGTGTGGCCATGTGTGTTTGCATGCAGCCTGATTCACGGCAGGGTGGAAAAACCTTTGAGAGAGTGTTTAAACTGCTCCACTGAAACCCAGATAAATGAAGTTGTTTTACAACTGATCAGCTGTCATTCATATCATTAAACAGTGATTTCGTTGCTATATTTTGTTCAAATGTAGAAACTGGTCTTCCTTCCTTTTCTGCCAGTGATTTTTTTCTTATAATTGAATGTTAGTGCAAAATATGAGCTCTAAAAAGACTTTACTCTTTTATTCTGAGGGAGTGATGCCAAAACTTGCCATCTGCTATTGATGTTTTCAACTGCCTAAATATATCCAGCTGGAAATATCTGGACATGACTTAATCTGGTCTGTTTGGCCGGTCGTGCACAAGAAAGTAAACAGGAATGCAGGCTATGTCAGGGCACTCGTTTAAGTACTTAAATGTAGGTTTTTCTTTTAAGGCACAGTGACCCACACCACCTAATGAGTGGCAGATGAATGTCTGTGTCTGCCCTGTCTCTTTCAAGTGTGTATATATGTGTGTGTCCATGCTTGAACCGTCTGACCCGTCTGTTTCATTTCCTTGCTTGAGAGCTGTCTGACACGCTGCTCTACAATAAACATTTCCTCTGCAGCGACTTTGTTTCTCCTCCGCATCCTCAAATTCACACTCCTGTCATTTTTTCCCTCTCTTCTTTTAATCATCTATAAAAAATCTAATCCATCAAGTTAATTAACCTCAGAGAGCTACGCCCAGACTAGATTATTGCTTCCACAACAGCCTGAGTTTGTGAAGAATGAATTCAATCCTGTATGTTTTTTTAGTAACAATGCAATATATACCAGATATAAGCGTTACCTGTGTAGCTAAAGCCTGACTCTATTGTCATAGACCGCCACTGTCTCACTCGCTACAAAATCAACTCTGTATCAGTCCGCCACAGAAAATAGTCCCCAAAAAATACTACATTTGCTCCTGTTTGTGTAAAAAACCTACAGTGCCCAGCTGCTTGAGGAAATTATTCAAAACCAAAACTATTCATTTTTGACCTGATTCAGTAGAAAACAAATGGTCTGTATTCCATGATTTTTTCACAAGCCTTTTGCATCAAACTGCAGCCATGAACAGATCAACCTGTTCTACAACAATATCTAGATCCACTGTGGTGCTCAAATAAAGCTTTACTGGTATTAAAGAATCTAACCTTGCACCTGAGGAGCCCTATCGTTTAAGGCATACCTCTATCTTGCTCTGCCCTTTTTTTCCCTAACTGCTTCTACTACAGATCTGAAATAATAGTCAAAAATGAAAGAAATATATCCATATATTAAAAGAAAAGGAACCATTCTTGAGCTGTAAGATGGTCTTGGAGTTTCAGTCCTTCAGTACCCAGCTGTTTGTTGTCAGTGAGGTACTTATGCTGTTGATCATGAGCTTCACCCACTAACCCAACTCCTCTGTCTCTCCACTCAGCCCTGCGAGTCAGAGTAAAGACAGGTTTATCGGTCACATGGCCTGCTTTCCATCTGCCAGACCTCATTCACATCCACCTGGTCCTCTACCAAATAAGACCAGGGGGTGGGCGGGGGGGGGGGGGGGTGTTTGGAAAGCATGCCTTTCATCCACATGTTTTGAAGAAGTGAACAAGGGCAGGACGTCACATGAAATTCTTAGAACTGTTTTTCACCACTTGGAGGAGGAGGGGATTCAGACCATCAAGAAAGACTCGGAAGACTAGGAGGCAAAGAGCCTGGGAGTGTTTTCCTGTAGACAACACAAATCATGGTGTCAATGAAGGAGGTTATTTTGCAGCTCCATCTCCATGTAGAGAGCAAAGCCAGTGTTAAAAAAGGACAGATGGGTAGGAGAGATAGTTTGAATTCCTCAGAGTGCATTTAGTATGGTGTCATGTTTTGGAAAAATACACAACCTGACCACAACCATAAAAAAAAACACAATATGAACAGACAGATTGTGTTTTGTTTTTTTTTCCATTTCCATTTTGTTCAGATTCACCTATCCTTGGTTGGCCCCCGTGCCTGCTGTGTGAGTCACTGGGTCACAAGATCACACCTGCAGTTTGTTTTCTTCTTCTTCTTTGTTTTTAACCACACTGAAAAAACTTTTGTATTTGGTTCATTTGGGTTCAAATTGCTCAATTACGAGTGAAACAGAGCTCGTAAACACAAGTCACAAGACTTACCGAGCAGCTCGTTTTATTGGACAGAGTTTTGGCAACATGTCCTCCTGCCAGGTCAGGGGATTTTTGTCTGTTTCCAGTTTCTGTAACTTAGACGTCACTTTGTTCTTAAGTTGAAAATCTGTGTTCTTTGACTCTAATCCTGTGGGTTTTGTAGTTGTTTCCTCTTTAAATGATGAACCAGCTCAGCGGTTCGGTGACGTTATTTGGCGTGAACTCAAGTTTAAATGATGTCATTCTGATAAAACAAACTGAGCTTAAGGAGGAATTGCTTGAGACTAAATAATCAGATCCAAACATACTTAGTGTGAACTAATAATTACATCCCAACACGGAGACACTCACTTGTCCTGTGTATGTGTGTTTGTTGTTTTGTTTCAGGGTGATTTATCTCCAAGTGAGCATGAATGACGGCCTGTCCTTCATCAGCAGCAACGTGCACATCACCACCACAGAGTGTGTAAGTGGCAGCTTCTTTTACCGTCCCCCACTGATGCTGTTAACCTTCACTGCTAAGTTTTGATCAGAATTTTTCAGAAGTTAAAGAGGAAAACAGGGATTTATTCAAGAGTTGCGTAATGTATTAAAATCACTTCTATTGCATGTGGTTTCCAGTGGTTTCCATCTCTTACCAAGTGTTCCTAGAAGCCTGTTGTTTTACTCTCTGCAGTGAGTTCCCTGCCTCCTTTATCTCTTTCATCTTCCCTTTCTCAAATTTTGTTATTTCCCCCCCTTTTTTTACGGGAGCCAAACCACAGGGGTTTGTAGTAGTGATCCACCCAAAAAAAGACCATCAGAACACCCCTGGGGTGGCAGGAGACAAGAGGTTAGAGAGGCAAGTTCATGACCGCAAAGCAGCCAAGCTCAAATCTCAACATTTCGGTTGTGAAAGTGAAAGATAAGCACAGCTTGCCCTTGTGCAAAGTATTTGGAGATTCCTATAGGGTCCCAGGTGTGGGACTGTATATTACTCAGCGTGAAGCAGGGTGGAGCTTCACTGCCTTAAAGCCAAAATTAAATAAGATGCAATTTAAGACAATTTAACAAAATAAAACGCGTATGTTGGAGCACACGGGGCCACAGCACAATCCCACCCAGCCAAAGAGAAATAGGCTCTTTGAAGCTGTTTTCCCTCAGTCCATGTGACATCATATCCATGAAAAGACTGCGAATTCAAACTGCTGTGTTGTGGTCAGTGATATACAGAGCTCAATTAGACATACCATTGCAATTAGCTGCTTCTCGCCACTAAACTAAACCATATAGGCTGAAGGCACACCAGGCTTAAGGAGGCACGACAAGTTGCTAAGTGGAGATGGGTAGGCCTGGTGCAATAAACAGCATGCAAGCTGAAGTCTATGGATAAATCAAGGATGAAAATCAACTTCATAAACCCCAATAAATGCCTGCACCCCCCTCCCCCAAACTGCCACATCAAGGGGGGTTTGGCCTTTGTAGTTTGCCCATAAGATATGTCCATATAGCATGGGAAACGCACACTCCATATGTACAAACGCAGTAAAATGCAGATGTGGCCACTGTTAAAATTTTCTGCATTGTTTGCTAAACCATTACCTCATAAAATGTACTAACTTGCTGAGGTGGGGATTTCTGAGAAATAGTAATTTGGCTCCAGTGATGTGCCCCCTGCGACGGACCCCACGGCCGAGCTCAGATAAATCCCCCCACGTCTCTGCCACAAGACAGATAGGGGAAAGTCTAACCACATGTGATCCTCATCTGCGGTCTGTAATGGGAACCATGTTTGGCTCACGGGCACCCGCCCTGCCTTAAAGTGAGCAACATTAACTGATGGATTCATTTAGGGAATCACACAACTTACATGAACCACTGTCATTGAGAAAAACAAAAACATGAACATGAACGCTGACAGAAAGAATCAGTCTTCTCCTGTCACACTACTATGATTATCATCGTCACTACTGTTACTGCTGCAAGTACTGCGACTATCACCTCTGTTTTTATTGCCACCACTACTACTACAGTTACTATTACAGTACAGTTACTTCTGCTGGTGTTGGAAGAGGTACTAAGATCTTTTACTTAAGTAAAAAAGTAGTAAAACCACACTGTAGAAACACGTGAAAGTCAAAATTTAACTTATGTACAACAGTATTAGCTTCAAAATATACTTGAAGTACCAAAAGTACAAGTACTCAGCCCATTTCAGAGTCATGTACCATTATATTATCAGATTTTTATAGTGATGCATTAATTAATTAATTAATGCATCACTTTATGGCTGCAGCTGGTAAAGACAGGAACTGGGTAGCTTGTGAATTTCCCTCAGGAATCAATAAAGTCTTATGATTTATTACCATAGGTTAAGATAATTTATTTCTTGATTATATTTAAAATTTTTAACCTGAATCTGCAGAGTAACTAAAGTTATCAAATAAATGTAGTGGAGTAAAAGTATTAACATCAGCTTTGGTGTTGTGTTGTGTCCTCTCACCAGTTCGACGGCACCATTCTCCTCATCACCCTGCTGGTGTTGTTCCTTCTGCTGGCTCTGCTCTTCATGTGGTGGTTCTGGCCTCTCTGCTGCACTGTGGTAAGACACAATAAGTACGATCAGGAAGTCGTCAATCCTGAATTACTAAGAGCTTCAATAGGGGCTATAAGCACCTCAGGGGGTCCTTAAAAATTTATTAGAAGTGTTGGGAGTTCCTCTGAGAGCTGCCGGTGTAGCTATGATTAATGTGTTTGTGGCAAGCTAAACCATACCTGTTGTTTCCAGCTCTCATGTGTCTTATTCCTCCACAGGTGATCAAAGAACCACCTCCTCCACCTCCCCCTGAGCCCGTGAGTCAAAACACACACTCACACACATCCTTAACCCTCAAACAGATATTTAAACTTGTAGGGTCCAGCATTTTGGTCCCCTCGAAGCCGTCGGACCCAATAAGTGAGTGTTTTGTCACAGTTGGGGCAAAGAGGGCAGGAGTAAGGACCTAAATGCAGACACGAGCATGTGGTGAACCAAACCAGAACAAACACTTACAGTGAAGGTGGAAGATGGTGAACAAACAATCCCAGAAGAAGACAAGGGGAGGGTCCAAACAGAAGGGGATTAAAGTCCAAAAACACTAGAGGGGAACACTGGAAGCATTAAACTCAGCCCATGAACACAACACAAAACTCTGACAACACAGGACAACATACACTGGGGATGATTACAGATGAGACACAGGTGAGGGCTGAAAGAGGAAACAGACAGATTAGAAGTAAAAGCACCAGAGACAAACCAGGAAAAGTCACTACAAAATAAAACAGGAAGTAACAAAAAGAGGACACAAGAATACCAAAATAAAATCTGTATGTCAAAGAGTTCAGTTTCTGCGTCTTTATTTGTGTTGTAGGAGTCCGATGATGAAGATGGCCTGCCTAAGAAGAAGTGGCCCACTGTGGATGCTTCATACTACGGGGGGAGAGGAATTGGAGGGATCAAGAGGATGGAGGTGACATTCATAACGCTAAAACACAGTCATTAAATCTACAACCCAAAAGGCTAGTTTAGATAACATTTACCGCCTGTATTACTGCGTGTATATTCACATATCATCTGCCGTCTGTAGGTGCGCTGGGGCGGGAAGGGCTCGACCGAGGAGGCTATGAGTCAAGAACGCTGTGGTGAAAATGCCAGAGCAGGAGTACGAACCCTTCGAGCCCAAACCTAAGAAACCTCAGAACAAGAAGCCGCCTCAGAGCCGGAAGTGGTACACACCCATCCGGGTAAACACAGCCTCAGTTTCCCTCTGTACCCGCACACAATGGGGCACTGTAGTGTTAAAAATAACAACAAACATCTTTTATTTTCCAGTAGATTCATATTATGATAGTATTAACTGGCAGAGGAACAGCATGCAAATGTTTAACCTTTTCAGGAACTCAGAAATGCCTTGTTTACAGTTTGACCACTGTGGGTTTTTGACTTCTTGCCCACTGAGTTTCAAATAACTGAGGGTGGCAAAACTTTCTCAACTCCACAGAGGAGCTTGAAATCCCTCAGCTGAAGTTAAAACATGAAACGTACCACGAGTTTTCACAAGACAGCAGGGAGGAATAAAGCCTGCTCAGCCCGTGTTTATGTATAATTTGTTGCATAAGCACAAAACCCAACAACTATCAGAGTACACTCATAATCGGTGATATAACCTATACTGCAGACGGTATTAGACCTGGCGTCAGTGCTGTTTGTGCTCCAGTTGGACGCTACAATACAGCTCTGTGCAGCAACACTGGCCTTTCGTACAGTAGCAGCACTGTTATCTGTGCACACTGCTGCCTCACAGCTTTAAAGGCTGTGTTTTAATACGCCAGACAGCGCTGCAGTGATTCATAGCGAAATTCTACACTCTTCATACATCCCAGTCATTGCAGGGAAATGGTGAATTTACAGTAAATACTGTGGTTGGTCCCTGTGCAGCTCTGTATCTCTACACATGAAGATGTCCGCTCCTCACCCTTCAAGTAAAGACAGGGAATTCCCCTTAAACCACTCAATACCCTAGATTTTGGCTCAAAACTTTTGTCTTCCTTTGAGCTTCTTTAAATGTTGTTTGCATGTTTAAAGACTTTTACCCAGTTGCAAAATCTGCCCTTGTTAAAAGGAAAACTCCTTCATTTGCGGAAACAGGAATGAAAGGTTGAAGCGTTCAGAAGTCTTGATGTAACTGTGGTGACTAATCAGTGACTAACAACCAGAGAGGAAGGAACCAATCAGTAGAATCAGCTGCTGTTGTGTTTGTTTGGCTTTAAAAATCTGCAGACTCTCGGCCTCGACTGAGAACCGCACGCCAACTGTTCGCTGATACAGTAGAATCAGTATTAATAGTGCTTGATTAAGTTACAGATTGCGGTGTGGAAGAGTTTGGTGTCCAGATGTGTGAAACCTCTCCCTCTCTTCCTCCCTCTCTGTTCAGGGTAAACTGGATGCTATCTGGGCTCTGTTCCGCCGCGGGTACGACCAGGTCTCCCTGATGAGACCCCAGCCCGGGGATCATGTGAGTGGACATATTTCATTTAATCAAAAATGCTTTCACACGCACACCCACCCTCATTCACCCACCTTCATCCTCCCTCCTGTAGTGTTTTATACCTGCAGTGACCTACAGCTGCACCACCCTCTTCTTCCTGTCTTTCACTCTTTCTTTCCATCTTCATTTGACACTGAAATGTGATTAAAAAAAGCCTCAGAAACCTATTGTTATTCTCAGTTTTAAAAGTATCCAGTGTCATCTGCAGTCTGAAAACATGCCAGTCATCTGCACGGATTACTCATCCCGTCCTCCCTCCGCCCAGCCGTCTCCCCGGATTTATTCATTCCTGGTGTTCCTGAGCTGGCTCACACCTCAGCTGGCCCACCTCCATCCCTCATTCTCACACCTGCTTCACATTAAACGCTATAAATCGGACAGAAAGCAGAACCGCAGCTCGCACTCAGACACATCCTCATGTTTTCTGATGTGTTCGTGTGCTGTGTGTACGCTGGTAAAAATTCTCTCCTCTTCTCAGCTCGGCCACATGGTTTAGTTTTAATACCCGGAGCCTTTGTATCAAAAAGCCCCAGATAAGAGTTTGGCTTGAATGTGGAGAGAAGATGGGAGTTCACTGAGTTTAGAAGCTCTCGAGGGATGTTTTAAATCTCCCTGACACATTTAGAAAATCCTCTTTTAATGTTAAATGTTTCCACATAAACTGGGTTTTCTTTCTTTAAAAAAAAATACAATTCACATGCAACAATATGTTAATCAAACATACATAACTGAGCCTGTTCCCCCCACACACCTTTTCTATTCTCCCTCCTTTCCACAGCAGGGAACAACAGGGCCTGTACTAAGCGCTAGTTAAATCCCTGCCTTATTAACAGAGCATTTTCCAATGATCTTTTTTAACGGGAATTCCACATTTAAGAGTGTTTTCTTGGCACCACAGGCAGGTATAGAGAGAGGATTTGCCGCCAGATAAGCTTTCAGTCCCAAAAAAAAAGTCATCATTAGCTTATGATTACATCTATACCAAAGCACACTGGCATTCAGATAAAAAAGATGTTGGATTTGATTTCCTTTGTCCACAAAATTCTCTTACCCGAAGAAGCTTTTAGCAGCAGCTAAATATTTAAGATCTACATGGTGCAATGCTTATTCTCTAGAAGAAATCATGTGTCTCTTTCCGCTCAAATGACGCCGCCTCCTCGAGTCATTTGTGGTTTTTTATGAAGCAGCAGAAACATCTTCCAGGCCACAGGTTTCTAAGTAGTGTAATGTCATATTTCACAGAGGAAAAAGTGGAAACAAGTGGCGGTGGCGGGTCTGTCCTGTCTCTACCTGAAAAGCTGTTTGCTGTTACATTTCCTGCAGCTGTCAGAGCAAAACTGGCAGACTTTCAGATTAATAGGAACACTCACTCCCTACTTAGTCTGGATTCTTGATTGGTCACTCTGTTGCTGTGGTGAATTTTTCACCGTTGTGCCAATTTGCCACAGCAACAGCTGAATGTCACCTTTGAAACCGGCCTGAACAGTGCAGACGTCTCTAGCCTCAGTGTCTGCTTGAGAAAGTGCACAGTGGGTTCTTACAGTAACAGTACGTCTACACTGCACTCATGATAAGAGTCATTTCTCAACACTCTTCTCAATGTTTTTAACAAATGACTATTACAACACCAGTTCAGCCCATGTTCAGGTCATTAAACCTTTCCTGTTTCTTGTTTGTAGCACTCCCTGCGGGTTAGCTCTGCACGGGGAGTAATCCACCACACAGGAAATAATGTGTTTTATACTGATGGTTTGTTTGTCATGGGACACAGCTGCCTCTAGTTTGGACTCTCCACTACCATCAAACCTCAACCGTAGTCACCAGAATAACTTACCAAAGAACATCTGACCATTTATCTGTCAAACCGACACCTGTAACTATAGTTTATACATTTAAAATGACATACACTAACACCTGGGATAGTTACAGTCATGTAGTTCTCTTCTCTCTCTACACACACTCCTTTTCTCTTTCCTTGCAATGAACCCAGTAACCTCTCTGCTTGTTTGGTTAACATGGGCTCTGTACAGTGTGTGTGTGTGTGTGCATACTGTATATATGTATACATACGTAACCACAGAATTCGCCAGTGATCGACCAGAGTTAAGGCCACTGGGATGAAGTTATCTAAATTTGAGACAGGAGTCGGCCATTATGAGTGTGTATGTCACCAAACCACATCCATTACACTGACGTCAGAGTGTATATGGTAGAGCTAGTCCACATGAAGTCTCTCTCTCATTCATATAAACACATGCCTCCCCAGGGAAGCATTTAGCTGGCTAAAGGACATGAGGTAATACCTAAGGCAGACGACTGCCAAGGCTGTCTCCATCAACCAACTGACCATGTCTCACACACACACACACACACACACATTTGCCCAGGCCTAGACAATTTTATGACCTTGGTAAGACTGCAGACAGTGGAGGAGATCGGCGAGAAAGAAGGAACGAGTGTGGCTTATTTTAATTCAGGAAAATGTTCAGAGATTCAAACCGCAGCTGGGCGCTAACAGAACAATGTACATGAAGCGAAGCTGCGTTAAACACACATACAGTGCACCACACACTGCACATGCAATTCAACAATATCAGGTTGGAATTAAATCTGCAGTGAGGTCTACACACACTGAAGGTTTTATAAACTTCAACAAGCTAACAGCAACACGTGGTTAACGTGCTAACATAGTGACACATTGACGTAGATGGTTAGATTGTTAGCGCGGTCATGTCTGTCAGCTAAATATGAAGCCACCTCCAGCTAGCTAGCTTAGCATAACGCAAAGACTGAACTCACTAATTATTGTGTTATGTCTCATTAGTTAAATGCAGGTAGTGGTCTATCTAGTTTTGCACAAGTCAAACAAACAAGGTAAATTAGCTAGCTGGCTAGCTGTTTGGGCTAAGCCAGATACTGGCAGTACAGTAGCTCCATATTTATCGTACACTAATGAGAATGAGATCAAACCTCTCCTCTAACTCTTGGCAAACAAGCAAAGAAGTATATTTCCCAATGTTGTTTTCTTAACAATTTGTGATGTATCATCATTATTGTTAACACGAAACTACACAGACCACAACATTTATTTCCAAGATTCTTTTCCTGTTGCCTACTGCACCCTTTTTTCATGCTATTCTGTTGTTTATATGCCTTGTGTATTACCATACTGTAACATGCAAACATTCCCAGCGGAGCCATTCTCCCCTGTGACTTCTCCTTCCTGGCACTGGAAGCTGTTCTGTGGAACTAAATGAGAGTTTTTACAGCTAGTTACCCAGAGCAGATTTAATCTACAACAGCTGAAAAAGAAAAGACTGATTCATTTGTCTAAATAAATTCTTCTGGGATGGAGCCAAAGTGCAGGGCTACTTCAGAGAATACGTGAATACGAAAAGAAGGCAGTCTCCACACATCTCCTCTCCACGGGTATTTCCATGAGGCAAGAAAAAGTTTTAAAGAATCTGAGAAGATCCTCACACAGGCTTTTTTTTTTCATCAGTGTCTAGGAATGCCAGACTGGATAAGTGGCGACAGACCAGAAACTGGAGGTCGCTGCTAAATTCTTGTCCTTTTCCCCCCTTTCTGTTTATTCAACTTTTTGTGTCTGCTCTCCGCAGCTAATTTACCAGTAGGGATGAATGGAATGTGTCCCCTGGCACTGTTTTTATTGATTTCCTGCCAAATGTTGCCTCTGTGTGACTGTATGTTGTATGTGTGTCAGAGATAAAGACATTACTAACTCTGCATGTAGCCGTTGTGGCGAGAAGCAAGAGGACAGGGATGGCTGGCTGGAGAAAGGGGCAAAAGTTTAGAGTGGGATACTGGAGAATTGCCTCGGTTCAGTTTGGTTTCTTATTATTTTCTTCCGTCTGGTTTTGTTTTCTCCTCATCTCCTGCTGTTTTTTCTCTGCCTCTGATATTTTACACTGTGTCAACATTATAGATCAAAAACACGACCTTCTTTTCTGTTTCATTCATGCCTTTCCTCCAGAGACATTTCAATATATGAAAACTTTATTGAATCACGGGTTTAACACATTGTGCGTAATGTGTTTTTTAAAGATGGAGTGAGCTGTGCTGATCCCACACAGCTGTATGAGTGACATTGATTCCTGTTCCTTCAGTTTTCCACTCTGTAAAACCAGGTCCTGTGGCTCTGATCACTGATACTGGTTATTAGCAGATTAACATTACTTCACTCCGCGCTCGCTGCCAACCATATGCAACTACGGAGCGGGCCGGGTTTCTACGGTAACATCGACCTCTATGAACCCGAGGGGAAGTTTGCGGTTATTGTAATATTTTATAAGTAGCGAAGGAGTGAAATGAGATTTCTGCCGGGAACAAATTCACTTGTTTTACAGTCTGATAAGTCGACCTTAAACTGGTGTAAAGTTTCAGCTAAACTGCTACCTTTTACCCCCTCACCACCACCCACACACCCCTCCCATCGGCCGCCCACAAACACACACACCAGTCCCAGCCTCTAACCCCCAATCCTCCCCTATGGTTCTCCTCCATATGGTCTCATCAAGAGAAGGGGAACTTTAGTAAGCGAGTCAGAACATCGGGGACAGAACATCGGACTAACCGGGATAATTTGATAGTGGGGGCGTCAAAGCAGGGATTTAGGTGTAATCTGGAACACCAGCTGGCCACACACACAGACACACACACACACACAAAGAAAGACACAGGCACACAAACATACAAAGAGCAGTGACTGTACCATGACCCTGCAGTCGACTGATGTCACTGCCCTCTTAACCCAAATGTACTGCAGATTAGACACCTGTGTGTGTCTGTACCTGAGTGTGTGCATGTGTGTGTACTACTTATTACTACACGTGTGTTCTGTTTCATACTCTAACCTGATTCTACATTAATATAACCCAGCTGTTATATTGTGCAGAACATATATAGTGCATACTACTTTTGTTTTCATCACTTTTTAAATCCCTCACTAGTGAGGTTTCCATTCACATGTAGCCGAATTTCCAGAAAATGCAACTGAAAATCAATGTCCATTCCCACCCACTGCTCTTATGCAGATACTAGGAGTTGTTTAATTGAGATTAAGAGCTGGAGGAGCCATTTAAATCATTGCAGAAGAAGAGGGCGCACCAAGCTGACGCAATTTAAAAAAGCACCAGTCGAACCTTTAATGATGGAAAACTATGTAGACATCACAATGAAAACGTTGCTCTCCTCAAAGCTGTGATGTTTTTGTGTTGTGTGACAAATAAGTTACATGTTTCATAAACAGTATCTCTTGATTAGTTTCTGCTTTTGGATGGAAACACAATGATAACATGCTGATGTTTAGCAGGTATAATGTTAAACACATTCTCTATCTTCATTTAACATTTCTAATCAGCACTAAACTCATTTGGCAAGTCAGTTTTTTCAGGGATTTGGTCATAAATTAAAGTAAAAAATCTGGCCTAATGTAGAGTAGATGAAAAGATCACCAAAGTCTTTAGGATTCATCCTCTGGGAACCATGAATCTGAACAAAGTTTCAGGGTTGTTAAGACATTTCAGTCTGGACTAAAGTTGGGTAAAAAAACCCAAAACAAAACATTTAATTTAATCTTACATGTCTCTGTCCTTTTCTTTAGGGTCGTTGTATCAACTTCACAAGGGTGAAGGATGAGTCAGCAGCAGCCAAGGGCCCACCTCGCACCCCGATCCACACGCCCTCGCCCCCACCGCCGGACAACCGCCCCGTGACCAGGACCACCTCCTCGTCTCCCACCTCCACTAGCCCTCCTGCCAGATCACCCCCGTCAGGCCCTGTACTCCCAGGTCCGCCGCCATCCCGCACGCCCCCGGGGCTTCCCTGTCCACCGCCGTCGCGTCCCCCACCCAGCCTCCGACCCTGAATCACACAGACAAATCCCTCTCTCCTGCCCCCACCCACCCGCAAAAAAACGCACCAGCTTTGATACGCAGACTTACCGCTCAGTTCGAAGGCTGTGGTCCTCGCTGCCAAAGATACTCCTGCTATAAGCCAAAGATTTTGAATCCCAGTCATTCTGTGTTCCTCCTCTTGTAGGGCAAAGTGTCAAGTTAAACTGTAAACTGGCAATTAAGTTGTACATGTAAGTTTTTGTACATGCTATTACTTAGCGTGGAAATGTTTGAATGGCAGAGAAACCTTTTATGAAAGCTGAAATTTTTCTAACTTCAATGCCCATTTTTTTAATGTGCCAAATAATTGGAAAAGGTCATTTTCTACAGGGCATCAGAATTTGCTAAAGTGCAATGAAAACAAAACAATGATTTTGAAAAGCAGTTTGACTTAATGTTTTGTCCCATACAGAGTGAGTGGGGTGATTCGGGGAAATATTTTACTTTGTGTTGGCGTTTGTGAGATCAGGGAGGATTGTTGCTGGACAGCAAAGCATGTTGGGACAGGAAGTCCACAGAAGAATACTGCAATGGATGAAATTTCTTTGTTGTTTTTATCAACTACTGAGTTGTGCCATTGTTATTGAGAATTAAGGTGAAAAGTAGGTCGCACGTGGAAATCTGAGTAACCAGGTTAAACTTAGAGCAGAATGGATTGGCTTATTTCTCCATTGCTGTGAGGTTTTGGGAATTGGATTTCAGAGCAATTTAAATCAGTCATGTTGTTGTAACTGAGAAAAAAAAACAAAACACGCGATTTGCTAAAAATTTAATTTTTGGACGATTGTGAATTTTTTTCTTCACCTTTTTGTGACGTTTCTTTCATCCAACAACATGCTAACCCAACAAATTCCAACCCTTTAATACAGAAATGATACATGATTTTGTGGTCCAGTCTTTGTACCATTCAGTGACAGGGAAGTGTATAGATGTTAAAAGGAAGGTATGTTTTTACAATATATGTTTGAGATGCGTTTTTTGAATGCCATGTTGGTTGATGTCTTTGAGGCTTTGGATTTTGTCCTTAACCACCTTTTCATGTAGTTGAATTTAGATTACAGCAATATATATTTTTAGTTTTTTTTTGTTTTTTTTTTTGGTATCTGCGCACATAGACTGCTGGGCAACTACAGTATGTATTTGTTTTTGTTAGCATTTGGACATTGAAACTCATGAAATCAAGCAAACAGAAATCAGGTTAACATCTCTCCTCACATTTTGTATACACATTCCTGATACTGTACTTTGATAACCATTATGTGTGTTTTATGTCGTCAGTTTTATCATCACCGGTCACATTGCAGGTCACATTGCAACTGCAGGGCAGTTCAAAGAGCATCTAATTTATTTTACTCCCCGAGAGAAATAAGAGGAGAGTACTTGAATATCGACAAGGTGTCCAACTACCGAGACGGACACTGTGCGCAGAATTTAGAAACACAACAGATAGCCAGTTAAAAGTCATATAAGGCTTACCAGCATTTCTCAACCCCTCAGCTACACTGCACATTTGTTAAAACTGAAAGTGATCCCGTTGTATTTTATGTTGTTAAAACTGGGGGGGGGGGGACAAAAAAAATTGTGAGTCTCTCTTCTAGCTGGTGAAAAGACGCCACTAGCAAGTACATGCTAAAATGGGGAAAAATGGGGAACATCACTCCCTCAAAAGTATGAGATTTTGACTTCAGGGTGTAGAAAAGCAGCTGAAAAATGTTGGTATTCCTTCTATATCCAGTGCCTTCTGGAATTTTCTTCTTTGATTTAAAAAAAAAAAAAAAATTCATTTTAATGTACGTCATTCAGTTATGTCCTGTACCGTTGTGTTACTACATGCATTCTTAATCGGTTGCAGCGTCTTAAAAGCAGCTCCACTGCTGAGCTAAATGAAAGGTTTGTATGTAAATCGCTTCACAAGATGTGTATAATCCACGTCCACATTTTCTCTGAAAATGCCCCTTTAATCTCACTCTTGGACATTTCAGTTAGCCTCTGCTGGAGTTGAACCTCTTTGAAATATTTCAGAAGAATGTACAACATGCGACAATTGTCAAAATGTGATTGTGCTATTATAACTGTAAACTATTTTTCACATCCTAAACCCAAAGAGAGGAAACACAGTTATATTGGTGTGATTTATTAATTACTAAATGAGAAAGTCGAAGTGGATGTATTTCATTTGTGAAATAAACATTCATCTTGAAAGTTTGGCTAGAGATGTAGTAAAGTGTTACCTTGGTCTCAGCAGTGCATCTTTCCTAATTTGCTCTAATAATAATAACTTTATTAACACCTATGAAAGACTTACAGTATAGATACAGTATAGATGTGAGATCAGTGCTTGAAAGGGAACCTCTGCAGACGTTATCCCGAGATGAGATGAGATGCGTTATGTTAACCAGTGTTTTTTACATGTATAAACAGCAGTACTGAAGCAAATATGAAAGACGTATATGATTTTCTTTGTTGGTTGACATGACTTTTTTTAACAGTATCAATAAAGGTTGACTTCCAAGCTTCTACCAGAGGGTTACTGTGTGTGATTTCCGATATCTGGTATATTTAAAATCAGAACTGTGTGCTACCCACGCACACACACACACACACACACACACACAAAAGACACTGAGCTTACAGGACGTGAAAACCAAATGTGACAACAGTGAGATGTTTGCTCTATAATTAAAGGTAAACATAATGTCACAGATTTGTTTTTAAAAGTTAGCCATTAGCTGGCAAACATAACAGAGCATTTAGCAGCTAAAGAGCCAGATATTTCCTTTAGGAGGTGGTGGAGACTAAAACAGAGCTAAAAAGAGAGATAATACTGGACTTATATTCACCAGATTCACTGAAACAAGACGTAAAATAAATTCTAATTTTGATCTTGTGTATATAAGCTGCTGTTTGCTAACATATTAGCCATCAACTTGATATAATGTCTGTTTTTGTGCTGCCCAAAAAACTCTTATTACAGCTTTATCTGAGTTATTGCAGCACATTGAGGTAATCCCAAAACAGAGGTAAGCTGTGTATCCAAGTGAAAAAAGGATTTTTTTTAGCATGTTAAGTTATCCATTATCCCACTTACTCCCAGCTAGCCTGTTACAGAAGAGCAAACCAGCAAAATGCTCTCGCTGTGGAGGATTTTCCTCATTCTTCAAAACTCCTGAGGCTTCCTTTTTGCTGATGGAGTGGGGAATGCTCTCCACTGAACTTCCCCAAATACTTTTTTCCACGGCTGTGCTGGGTTCACCACTGGCTACTTTCCGGTCACAAGATTAATGCTAACCTTTCGACCTCTATACCTCCCAAATCGCCAAGAGACAGAGAGGATGTAGGAGACAATGTCACTGTTGGACCTGAAGTCAAGTGTATCAGAGCATCTCCTCCAGCTCCAGGGATGTCACTCTGCAGCTGACAATCAATAAATAACTGTGAACGTGAACGAAAACACATTCTGTGCTGAGGGAGTATTCAAAATCTGTTTCTCTGGTTGGTAATGAATTTAATACAGCCAGGATGGCCCCCATGAGCAGTTCCAGCTGGATAATTACGGCGGAGTCTGCGTTTTTTCCCCTCTGCATGTGGAGGAGAGAAGGATGTGGTGTGTTGAAAAGGGTGGGCTGAATCAGAAAAATGGAGAAAAGAATGGAGAAAATGAGGCAGACGGGCAGTCAGTCCTTCAAACAGACACGCCGAAACGAAGGGAGGGAGCTGAACAAAGCAAAAAGCAAAAATAACAGCAGCTGGGACTCTCCTTCACAGTCCCATCACCTTCACCAACCCCAGCTCCTTCTCCATATCCACCCTGCTTCACATTTACATTTATGTTAGTATTATTTAAGCTTGATAGTTACGTTCTTACATAACGTTTGTGTGTAATTGTAAACACACTGTGATGTTAACTCACCCAAAATATTCCAAACACTGTATTTAGTGTACAGTAAAAAACACACACATCCTGTTTGTTAGAACTGCAGCTCTCTGAAGTGGCATTCTGCGACCGTGACACCATAATGACCTGAAATGATGTTGATGAAGAGATGGATATCTAGCCAGTGTGTTTGCATGGTTACCAAAATACATACAGTAGCAACAAATTAAAGTTACAAAAGCATACATCATGTTTTGCAAAGTCACAAACTGTGGGACGAAATCTCTTAAATCTCTTAAAAACACACTGTGTGAAGCCCGTTGTTACTGGCTGCTTAATATATCCAGCCCACAGGTTGAACCACTTCCTGTCTGACACTGCACATCACACACTTGCCGGGCTCTTTTGAAAATGTGATGATTTGACAGTGTGTTGATTTTCAGTGGCATGGTCACACTAACACTGGTCAGTCTGAGGAGCCAGTCTGCGCTCAGCAACCCCCTTTGGTCACGTCCGAAATCATTCCTTCATTCACAGCTCCCTATATAAGTCTGTATGTGTTGGGCAAGTTACTTGAGAAACTGTAATCAATACCTCATTACTTGTGCACACAAGTAACTACATTACTTGACATAACGTTACTCATTACTTTCATCTCTCAGCTGTCAGCTAAGTCAAAGGTATCTTTAAAGAACATTAAAACCACTGACAGATGAAGCAAATAAGTGGCAGTCATCTGGATTTTACTTGATTTGTACCACCCACCTAAACATTGTTATAGACATAGCATACCTCTCCCACGGCAACAGCACTCCCCAATGGCAGGGGCTCCCACCACACCACAAAAACTCCCCAGATCCCAATCTGATTATCTGTGTCATGTGTCAGAGCAGGTCAGATCCATGAACCCACAGCACCCAAAGGATCCACTCACCAATGCCCCACAATGTCACCACAAGACATCCCCAGAGGTCCCGTGTCCATGCCCCAACAGGTCAAAGATGTTTTGGCAGCACGAGGGGGACCTCCACACTATTAGGCAGGTCCCACAGGTGCTGGATCAGACTGGGATCTGAGGAGTTTGGAGGCCAGGTCAACACCTTGCGCTCTTTGCCGTGTTCTTCAAGACATTTCTGAGCAGTTTCTGGGGTGTGGAGCATTGTCCTGCTGGGGGAGGCCCCTGCCATTGGGGAGTGTGCTTGGTGCACAACAATGTTTAGGTGGGTGGTACGTGTCAAAGTAACATCCAGATGAATGAAGGACCCAAGGTGTCCCTACAGAACATTTTATGGTGACAAGATGATCAATGCTCGAATGTTAATTACTGTGTCTGTGACTGTTCACTCTGATAATCTTACATAGCCCTAAAGAAAGTAAAGCAAGGTTGTCTGAAAGTTGGAGATAAAAAGCTTGAGACATCGCAGGCTGTCATTATCCTTTTAAATGAGGAGACCTGAGGTCTGCTTTTACCTTTTTTTTACTGTCCTAAAGAGCCATTTTATGAGCTAAACTTTGTGATCTGGATGAAAAAAAAACCCTGAAAGTATTACATGTGTTGTTTCCAGAGTTTTGTTGTTTCAACCTGACAGCCAGCTTGAGTGGCAGCCTGTAAACTTTTAAAGTTGTCGAGATCCTCATTTATTCTAACAAACAAAAGTCTGGGTTCAAAGGATTAAGAGTGGTTCTGAAGGGCTCTGCAGCCACATCACAACAAGCGTTTCGAGCTAGATCTGTGCTTCTAGTCTGGTTCACAGATATTCAGACAATATTTGTGGGAAGTAAATTCCTCCGTCAACCACCGTCATGAAGCAGGCGAGGCTGCAGGCAGATTTGTGCAAAGCCTCCATAGAACATATCATTATATAAAGACTCCAACAATATACAGACCTGTATATACTGTTCTGATGAGAGGTGCTGTATGATTATGATTGTTAGTAAATGTCCCAGGAGGCAAATGCATCCTTTATTGTGGATGGCATGTTTACTGCTGCTTGGTTTTCTCTCTCTGTGTAATATTCCTTTCTTTCTTTCTTTCTTTCTTTCTCCCCCAGCTAAAGAAAACCGAGGCCCATAGGAATGTGCTGATGACTGAGTGTTTCATCTTGGTCTCACATTACCGCCCAGACTGAACCTCACTGACCCAACACACACACACACACACACACACACAGATGCTGGTATTTGTCATTGTGCCTGTATTTTGATGCCCCCGGTCTCCTGGGTAACTGGTGTGAGTGCAAACAGCCGGCTGGAAAGATGGAAAGCTGTCCTGTAAGCACAGTGGTGGGTTTTTTTTGCAGTTAAAGCTGAGTTTATATAACCATATTCACTGTTTCTGATCCTCTTTACAAGGCTACATGGGGAAAACTTGTAATGCTTTCTTGACTTCCAACCGACTCTGAGGGGTCTTAATCCAATAAAGACAGGTGAACAGTTAATTTAACAATGCATGTGAATCTCTCTTCCTGCCAGACCTGCAGGATTGACAAACTACTACATGGTGCTACAGTTAATATGGTATCAGTTAATTCTATCTTTTCACTCATGTCAAGGATGTGTTTTCATTCTGCAGAGATATTGTGTTGATTTGATGTACAACCATGATCATGACGTGGATTCTGCTCCCTCCTAGTTTAATTCTTAAAAATGTGTTTCTGTTCTTCATCATTATTGTAATGAGGTATCATTGCCATCTGCCTTGCAGGCTGTTTGCCTGACAGCCAGCAAGACAAACCACCAGTCACGTGGGTTAAAACATTGTCTGTTAGTTATTCAGCAGCGTGGGAGCTACTTCTTCATTACAGTTCAGCTTTTTGTAAAACTCACAGCTGAATTTGTAATAGGCACAGGACAATACAATTGACTATAAAAACATATTTCCCTTTTTATATTAACGATCAATTAGCTCACAGGCTTGTGGAGTGACTGAGTTAAAGCAATAAAATGTAACTTTGCTGAGCAACAGCGCTCTCTGCAGGAGCCACCAGTAATTAATCCTGTCGGGCTCCAAGTCCGAGCGGTGAAGCAGCTTTCATGTAGAAAACAAAGTCTATCAATCACTCCACTCACTGAACTGAAACACAGTCAAACAGTGTATATTACCCATGATTCCTGGTTTCTGGAACAGGAAGTGCTGTCACTGTAACAAACGCACCAAACTGTGTTTATGATTTTTGATATTCTTAAAGTTTCTTGGCTGGATATCGGAGATGAACGCTGGTTTTTAATGACTTCTACATCTTTTTAACTGATCTACAGTTCTGTATTACTCTTGAACTTGCTGGGCCTGATTCTGGTAGTTTGATCTGCCGACTATCACTCTCACAAACCCGCCATCCAAAGTAACATAGAGCAAGATCAGCTGTTTGTTGACAGAGGCAGAGGCACCATTCTCCCTATTACAAGTCAGTGTCCCATCAAAATGATTCTGACGCTGTTATTTTAGGTTAAAATAGTCACATAATAAAGTTGCTTTAGTGTCAGATATAGGGAATTTTCAAAAAGAATGCAATCATGTCAACATTCAGGAAACACAATATTTGTATTATTAGTGGAGAGCAGGTTGCAACATCTCCTGTTGGAAACAGGCCTCTCTGCAGATAGGCTGAACTCATTCCACCTGGCCATCAGCTCTGAACCAAAACAGTTGTTGCTCTCCAGTAAGTTTCCAACACTGACAATGTTGTGGACTTTGGAAAACCCCAAGTGCCGCAGAGGCCAAGCAGATCTTCCACTGAAGACTCTTGCTCACTCACATTACTGTCAACGGTGTGTGTGTGCGTGTGTGAATGGTTAGTTTACACAGGGGTTATTAAGATTTAATAGATCCCATCAGTTTTTCATTTGTTTCATTTTGAAATTCAATTTTAGTTTTGGTTTTGTTTTAGTTTTTATTTTAATGAATGCTGAGTTTGGTTCCAATTTCTGAATGGATCTCTGTGGAGAGTCTGACTTATGTGAGTAACAACAAACTTTGTCATTGAATACGTCACTGTATTTATAATTTATTGTCATTTGAACAGGCCCTGCTCAGGCCACACAGCAGAAACGGGCTACAGGCAAAAAAAAAAGTCATATTTATTTCATTTGATTAAAATGTATTCCATGTTTTAATCTAGTTTTCTTTTTCTTTCCAGTTGCATCACACTCTTTTTGCATGCAAAGATGCTGCAGCTGTGATCCCACAGATCATCCTTTGAACGGCACAATGAACAAGAGTGAAAAACAAAGATTAAAACAAAAAGAAAGAAATATTTCTAGCAGCAACAACAGAGACGTGACAATTACAGACATGTTGTCCGGACGTGTCTGACTTGATGTCATGCAATTTCCTCATCTCATGAATCTGAGGATGCACGAACGTTGTTGTTACAAGGCAGAGATGCACACAACAGCTGGGTGGCTGGTTTGTTTTGAATGTGTAAATATGTATGTGTGTGTGTGTGTGTGCCAGTTGTTGTCAGTGGACATGTTGTTTGTCTGTTTGTGCCTGCTTCTGTGGTTTTTCTGTGTTTTATTGACAGGAAAAATAGTAATGTGGCAACATCAAGGTCTTTTTTGGCACACATACAAACAGAAAAACACATTCAACACATTTTTTGTACCGCAACTTTATTAACTTTATTTGTCTGTACGTTGCTGTTGTGACTGTGTTGCTGATGGAGCAGTAACTGCGTGAAAAGGGTGTTAAAAGAACGTGAAGCAGCCCCACAGTGCCAGCTCTGCTTTGCTCAGCGCTGAAAGGATTACAGTTCTGTGATGCAAACGTGGCACCAGGAGCTGCCCTCGACTGCCCCCCACCCACCCCACCCCCCAAACCTTCACACACACACACACACATAAACACAGACATCCCCTTCCTCCATGCTTCCTCCCTCTTCCTGCCAAGCCAACACGACCACTCAGGCCCCAGGGGCAACTTATGTGGCACAGAATCCCCTCCCCGCCTCCACTATTTCTTCATCTTATCCTCCCTTCACAACTACTCAGTGAAGCCATTCTTATGTATTCAGCTCTTTACTGACTGTACTGTATAATCACAGGTACTTATACCCTCGTGTCGTCTGTGTTTGTGATACGTTGCCAAATGATTAGTAACCAGACTCTTTTGTGAAGAATCACTGAAGATCATCCAAGTTGAGCTACGTTTGACCCAGACTGTCTCCAGCAAGGATGACTGTACCTTAAAACTTTTATTACTTTGCTATCCCCTGACCAGGAAGTGGGAAGACCAAGAAAGATAAACAGAGAGAGAACACAGCTTGTTCTAAGACTCCCACACACACACACACACACACACACACACACACACACACTCACATATGGACCTTGTTCGCACGGATCAAGAAAAATAAGGGTGGCCTGGTTTAAAGAGAGATTTAAAGGGATATATATGGAGATACAGCTGAGGTACATGCAAACCAGTAAAAACATTTTCAAATTGTTTTGGCAAAAGTTGTTTCTGGAAGTTGTTTCACTGTGTGTGAACACCTAGATTTGGATTTTAGCTTCTCAGTTTGTGTCTTAAACATACGTTTAAACGATAAACATACACATAGCAACTGTCATCTTGCTTCATTACAGCTAATATATGCTAATATAACTGTAATAGTTAAGGGACTGAGTGGAAATTATTGGGATGGGGGGGTAAAATATCCCAGATACGGGTGCTGCCATTTTGCTCTCATTTGAAGCCAGAGTCTCCACAGTAATGATGGTGGAGCCGTGGTATTGACATGTGCTCGACCCAATTGTGAGCTATCAATCATGGAGCCACATCCCCTTGTTATAGCATCAAATAACTAATTAAAATGAAACTCATCAGAAAAATTGACAATTGAAGAAAAAGCTTTTCTTGAAATGAATTTACAGTCCATGACCAACTGTCTCCAGCTTTTAGAGTTTTGGAAGGAAGTGTAGACGCCTCAAAGTATAAAGACACGGGAGACACGACCGGAGACAGGGAGGGCATGACGTGACCAAAACTCAAGGACCGGATACAAGTCTCACAGTTACATGGTGGGCACATTAGCCAACTGAGCAGCCAGGACACCCACAGTCTGCTGTAAATTTGGCTTGAATGGGATTGGTTCTCATCCCACAAATGTGCTCATGTGCAAACTCACTTTCCAAATAGGTACTGTGCATTGCAGGCCTCGTTTCCATTAATTCCCATATCCCATTATCATGCCTTTTTACTTCTCGTAGAAAATAAATGGTGGAGAACTCTTTGCCTCATGAAATTTAATCTGGCATTTAACTGTTGTATTCCAGTGGGGACGTAATGAGGAGTTTTGGGGTTATATGACTGTTTCAACCATGTTTAAATAACTGTATTTTGGTTACAACCATCTATTGTGTAGTAGAGAAGAAATGTAATTATCTAGGGGGCTGCCCCAACAAGAGCTATACACACTCTGACTTTGACATTAGTATCCAGCAAAGTCATACGCCTAGTGGAAAACACACAGCTTCTCAACTGGTTTCAATGATGCCAATTTGGGCACAATGATACAGAGACAGAGAGAGAGCATTCAAGTGACACAATTGATATTTATGGTCTGAGAAAAACAACCACAGACTGAAGAACAAGTGTAGGTGTGGTATGACTGCATGGAAAATACACTGATGTCCACGCAGGGCAAATGATCTAAAATCAATCAAAATCATGCTAACCCACACCAGACGAATCACAGCATACAGTAAGTGCACTGAGAGCTAAACTGAAGAATGAATACCTATAATCTCACAAAGTCAGGGTAAGCTAAGCTAACCGCTAGATTCATATTTTTTATTATAACATGAGAATGGCCTCAATCTTCTCAACTAATCCTCAGCAAGAGAGCAAGTAAGTGTAATTCGCAAAATGTAAAATGTTTCCTTTAAAGGTGTGATGGAGAAATGCAAGGCTGAATCTGCGCAGAAAGCAGGGCCCACACAAAATTCCCAGGACAAACACAGCAAGATGTCTAGGTTGAGAGTGTAATCTTACTATATTTCTTACATCTCAAGCAAGCGAGCCAATTACAACCAAGTCACCCAGAGAAAAAGTCAACTTTTCTGGTATGACAAAGCCCATCAGGACACTGAATGACTGAGAAACACAAGCAGAAGTGCCAGTGATAGATGCCATCACCAACCACAGAAAGAAAAAAAAACCACACCAGTGCAACCTGATAGGATAAAATCCAGTGACACAAATTGTCTTTTTTCCACTATCCTGCCATGTCATGCGGTTTGGATGGAGCATTATGTAGGCCAGCAGTAATTATGCTATATTAAGGGTTTGTGTGTGTGTGCGGGTGTGGGTGTGTGAGTGGGTGTATTTCAATCAAGAACGTTAACTGCCCCGCTTCTGTCACAACCAACTGATTTATATGGTGTGTCATGAAGAAAATAACCGCAGTCATCACTGTCTGGGTTCACTGACGGGGAGGCCAGGATGACTTGGGTAACACTCTATCCATGTCATTACAGCCACAATAATAAACTTTATGGAGCAGTTTATAAAGCAGAATTACTACGTGCCTCAAACAGATAATGAGAGAGAGCATCACATCACATAATATACAAATATAAGGAAAAAGTACATAGATTAATCAAAGCTTTTTGTTGATGCACTGGGGGTCTGAACCGGAGCCTTATGAGATTATTCATACAGCTGCCACACAGCTTTGCATTCACAAACTACAGTACAACTCAAACCCAGTGGACAAAAACAAAAAGTAATAATATGATTTTGGCAAATTCTTACATTTAAAAAAAAGGTTTTTCTGTTTGGCAACCGACTCCAGTATCAGTCTGCAGCCTCTTCCAGCACTCAAACACACTATGCTGGGATTCTTTCCACGCTTGCATCTGTATTACTGTTTAATAATAATGTAACATTTTCAAACAGAAAACCAGACGTGATGTTTAATGTGATGGATTGCTTCTCTTGAGCATGTTTCTGTTCTCTGTATGATGTCTTTTCGACCACACTGAGATGAGTGGCTTCCTGGAAATAATGAAAAAAAGAGGGGGGATTCAGACATCTGAAACTACTGGTATACTTGGAAAAATGCTACAATCCTTGGTTTTGCTGCTACAGCTTTGCTTGTTCTACCATGACTAGTTGCTTATGGTGGCTAATGTAAGCTAACGTTAGCATTAATGTTAGATGGTTATTGTTATCATTAACTGAATGTGAGTTCAGCTTAATTACTTCTCTGCTTGTGCTACTTACACACCATGTTTTAGGAAGAGAAAAGTAAGGGAAGTAACAACGGCATATCACGCCAGACAGCATGAATTTCACTCCATTTCCCAGCATCCTCTTGTGTGGCTCAAACCTGCCTCATTCCAGTCAGAGATCCGTTTCTCTGACCTTTAGGCAACTGCTGCCTCATGTTTTCCCTCCGCCATGGGAAAATCTGCCTTTGATAGAGCTCATATCAGCGTCTAATACCCTGTAGGCCACTGGGAGATTCCCCTAAGCTACAGTCTGGTACAGTAAAAGCCTTGAGATAGTCTGCTGATTAGAATGGAGCTGCTGGGGAGCTTCCTGATTGGCCGCAGGGAAATGAGGAGATGGTTACTGTGGATGTGGGGGATTGAGTCAGCGTGCCTCGTACCATGCACCTAGGTTGTGTGTGTTTAAACTCAAGAAGAAGACTTAGGTACACCGGTTGCTAACTGTAGCATCTCACGCTGTAACACAACTTTCAAAAATAAGTTTTAAAGGTCAAATGATATTAAATTTATATGCCTGTCCTTTGTAAATACAGATATTACTTTTTATTCATGCACTTAAGCGTGAAATTGCTCAACCTAACCAACCTTGTATGATCAGCGTAACATTTCTAATACTGTTAATTTGTTAAATTTAAGATAATCTTCATAGGTTATATCTTTATTTAACATTATTTTGATGAAATGCCAGGTCAGATATGTTAACCGTTTTATCTGCTCCTTGCTACTTCAGTCACACAGTAAGTTGGTGTAAAAACTTACTTTTAATAACTTATGTCTACATTAAAAGTAGTTTGTGAGGTGCCTCAAGTTTTAATTAAGGCTACCTTGGATGTAACGAGGAGGTGGTGCAACCGGCTGGTGAAGAATTATGGACTAAACCTGCAAATGTTGGCGAAATGAAGCATTTAGAGGCGTCTGTGAGATGGGATTGACCTTGTTCAATATATTCAGTCTTGAAATACAGACTTAGAGGAAGCAACTCCTGAATTCAGAGGACTGAAAACCTGCAAAGTCAGGCTTAGAAAGACCTCGTTGTTCTGTTAGAATGTACTGCACTTTGTCTTGAATCAGACTTAGATTGAAGGAGCTGAGATAACAAAGTGGAGGAATTACCTTTTGATTTCCATTTCTCACTTCAAATTCATCAAATGTTTTACAAACTCTGGCACTATGATTGAAAATGACTGTCTCAAGCTTGTTCCTCACTCTACATTGCATCAACATAACAGACATTTAACCTGCCAAGCATCCTTCTCCACACACACACACACACACACACACACACACACACACACCTTCCCGCCATGTTAAGCTTTGGAAACCTGCCATCGTCTTGTAACACCGTCCACTGGCCCTGCTCCCACTGGGTGCTGTGACGTGGTCTGTCAGGCCATGGGGTGACCAGGTTCACAGTTATACTTTACTGTAGGAGGTATTAGGTGACTCACATACACACCATAGTATTAGATGAGGTTAAGGTGTGCGCCAGGTGAGCGTTACGTAAGTGAGAGTCAGATGAGAGCAGGAGTCCGAGGATTAGCTTTAAAGCCACCATAACTAGCCCTATGAGCACACGTACAAACACACACACACAGCTCTGTGTTGAGAGGATTTTACCTCTTCATCTATTCTGGTTTGAGTCCTCTGTTATTCTGGACAAAAGTCTGCTTTGCATAACAATCCCCTGTATTTATCCCACAGAGAGAACACACACTCCTCTCATAAACATCCTGATGACTCACAAATGACCTCCGGGTTCCTGTAAGTTAGCGCAGCCGATTACTGCAGGTTCACTAACATCATGTACACATTACATGGAAAAGGATCAACATCAGAAACAACGGAGGGCTCTGTTAAGAAGCACGCCGACATGACACTATCGCAGGAGCTGCAGAGGGGAGGATAAATGGGAAAGCAGATTTGTGCTCCCAGTGGAAACACAATTAAGATATACTAGAATTTTTTTCCAATTCAGAGCTGTTTATTGCTGCTATGAAACAAAGCATATTTGTTAATAAAAACTTCCACCAAACAGTCATCCACAGCTAATGTATTCTTCATCACCCACAGTAACAGATTAGGAAAAACAAAACATAAATCTAGGTTTTACTCATTCACATAGTTTGTGTCAAAATATTTACTTGGAAGAAAAATTGTGATGAGGGGGAAAAACAAAGCAAATATCTCCTTGAGTGATAAAAGCTGGAAAATCATCACTGATGGAAAAGTCAGTAGAGGAAGGAAATAAGTAGAAATACGAGCCGTGTTTTGAACTCTTAATAGTGGATGGTTGCGCAATTAGCACCGAGAGCGTTTCATCACTCAGAAATCAAGCATTACCTTCAGTAAAGTAACTTTATTTTCACTTGATGCTTTTCTGGGACGCTGGATAATAGGAAATTCCACTACTACTACTAGGAAAAATTTAAGTTAGTGCGCCAAGTTGGAGACTGTCAAGATTTCTCAGGGCTGTGTTTTTTCCGAGGCACAGCTATCTCTTGCCGGCGCTATAAATGTTGCAGTACATAGCACTACCACCTTTTTACAGTCTGTTAAAACATACTTGTGTGGCAAACTGTCCTTGAAGGTCCAATTGTAGACATGATATTTGGGGAGCAGAGAGTAGGGTGCTCTAAATGAAGACACTTGATTTCCGTTAGCATACTTTTCCTCTTGAAGTGTTCCTAATTTCTCTGCTCAGGAGTGTTAATGTTTGTTAAGTAACAATAATTAGCTAAACATCCTTTCTTGTAGTGTGTTTGTGATAGAAATACTCTGCCAAATTAGCTAAATAAATACATGATTAGTTGTTAAAGTGCAGGTGAGGTTAGCCTGTCAAAACATAACATATATTCTCTGGAAGGAACTGTTGAATTCCTATTAGTGAATATGCACGCCTATAAACTCATACTGCCTTCAAAAGTCATATAACAATACTATAACTTTGGTGACAACATAATATTGTACATGTACAATAAGCTAATCATTAGCACATTAGGTGACTGAGTGTTTAAAGTTAGCATTTACTGTATTTTTTTTAGCACTTTGCTAACGTTTAAATGTTAGCGCTAGTTACAGACGTCTTCCTAAAAGACTGAAGATAAAGTTATATACTGTAGTAGTTATATACATAAAAGAAAAGAAGTCTGCAGTTGAACCCATCTCAAACTGTTTGTGCTAACTAGCAAACACTCCCACTGACCATTAGCTTAGCCACACAAGCTAACAGTAAAACTAATGGTCAGTTAGAGTGAAAGTTGTAATTACAGCCTATAAGTTGGGAATTTCCGACTATGAAACATCATGTCTAGTGGGGGTGTAGATGACATTTGCTGGAGAGTCCAGTTTTCTCTGGATAATTGTTAATTTTTCTTTCATTTTTGATTGACCACTTCCTGTGGGACAGACTTTCCATCATACTGAGAACAAAATTTCACTTTGACGAATATACAGCGTGGTTGTAGCTGCGCTTTGTGAGTCAGTGTGACAACCTGGGTTTGATTTAGTCTTTTTTGGGAGAGTTGTGTACTTGCACTCAGTCCCAAAACAAACTTAAAACAGTATATGTACCTGAATATTAAAACAGAGAAATTAAATAATATATATTTCACGTATATAGATTTAAAAAGGGGGTAAGTCTTGGCCTCATTGTGCCAGTTGGTGCTTTTGAGCACTGTATGTTAAAGTAATCTCATAAAATGACTTTGCAGTTCATTGGGGAGGATTAGTGTTAAACTTTATGGTGTCCACTCCAGTGGTTTTTGCTGCACACAGAAAAGAGGCAGAGGAAAGACACAGTCAGACTCACACATTACGATGTGGGAGTTTCATAAAACAGACTGTCTGAGATCCAAAGTCAAATTAAAATCACAAGCATGGGACAATGTTATGACCCCTCAGACATGAGCCTCTATTCAAACCCTGCAAAAATTTCTGCTGCGGTGTCAGGGTCATCCTGGGACTGTCAGTGGGGGGAACGGAGTTTAGAGTGGGGCTGACTGGGCGAGTGACCACAAACAGCGCTGCCTGTGAAATTCCACCGTCAATAGGGGCTTTTTCCAGACCCAGTGCACCACAACCCTCCGGAGACCCCATGTTGACTGTATTTGCAGAAACTGAAAGAGAAAAAGAGGTACTACTTTAAAAATTCTCTCTCCGTGTACTATGAGGATGATGGTAGCTGCAAAAAGATGTGCATGGCAGTAATTACAGGCAGTATTTTCACATAAAGTACCAGTATGGAAATGACGCATTAAACCATAGCGCAGAGTTTATCCATTTTCTGTTTCAAACAATTAACTGGTGTCTAGTTGCCTTCTGCTGTTCAGAGAAGAAATTACTTTTTGATTGTACTCTTATATTTGGGAAAAATCAGTGATTATCATGACCACTGACGCTCACCATGATTCAGCAGCAAAAGAAAACAGCGCCACCTGCATAACCTCAAACTTCATCTACAGAAAATTCCAGAAAGACCGTCCCATTACCTTTCCACCCTGGCTGTGTGATTGGCAGGTGGCTGCTGGGAAACGCAGTGCAGAGACGGTGTTGAGGATTGTTGAATTTTGTGTAAGAGCAACTTGAACAGAAGCCTTCATGTACAGAAGCCCACAGCTGAACACTTCCAAACCATTTATGTGCCCATAAAGCAACCTTTGATTGCAGCTACAGTACGTCCACACCCTCATTTGAGGAGCGTCAGAAGGGGAATGCAGGAAATCATTAGTGGGCACAGAAACTGACAAAAACATTTCTAAAAGTAAACTGTCCAGAGCTGATTCTCTCCTCCAAAGAATGTAAAAGCACAAACTTTATTTTGATGAAAAAGAACTTTTCCATAGTCACATTTTTAAACCATCCAGGTTTATACTGCTTTCAAGGGACACACATAATCTAAGTCACCTGATTCATGCCTGAATATGTTTAAGGCTAAAACAAAAAAGGCTGTGTGTGTCCAGTTCACTCATATTCATTGCTACCACTGCCCAGGAAGCCCAGGTCCACAGGAGCATTTGCACAAAGGCAGAGCTCCATCTTGTGGTAATGATAAATGGAGACTTGCTGCAGCTGTAGTCAACAAGTTGTTGTCAACAAGCACATTGTTTCTTCACTCAAACCAAAGGAGGAAGAAAACACAGGAACAATCTTTATTCATTCATTTATTTATTTTTTACAATAGTTTGATTTTATTCAACAGTTTAAAAACATGATTTAAAATGAAATCAGCATATAAATGAACACACCAAGTGGTAAAATAATTGTGGGTGTCATTCATCATCAATGTCCATATGTCCATGAAATGTCCATATAACGACTTGATTTTTCTCTTTGACTACATATACTGATTCTCTACGCATACTTAGATGGTACTAACAATTTGAAAAACTATTCATTTTCTTTGAGTGGTTTACACATGGCTGTTAATGTGTCAAAACAATGAGAAAGCTTTATCTGACTGCAATGCCTGTTGGGAATTTGAGTGCCTAAAGGAGAGGACTGTGACGTACAGAGTGATGTTTGCTGTCAGAATTGTAATATAAATATTTCTGGCCTATTATGGCTTTTACTGTATAACCAGCTTGATAAACTACTTCACTTGCAATGTAGTTTCATCTGTGTACCATGAGCATACATGTGCATGGCGTCATGCAGACATCCTATATATATTTTTTTAAGTCTTACATGTGTTCAAATGTGTAGAAATCTACATACATTCCAATGTGCAAAACAGCAAGTGTTGTATTTTGACTGGTGTGATGATCAATGTTCATTTACATTGCTCCTGACTGTGGAGAACGGCATTTAAAAAATGTAACACACTGAGCATGAGTTTCACAAACACACACAAAAAAAATCTGAACTCAAGGTCCACTTAAAGAGTTTTTCTGGGGCTTTCAAACCACATCTTACAGTGCTCCTTCGCTGAGAAGTTTGGGAGCTGCTGTGTTTGCTCAGGAAGTCAGGAGTTTACAAAGCAAACCCCATTAGCTGAGGAGGACCGTGAAGCTCCAGGAAAAAGCTAGCAAGTGGATCTTGAGTTGCTACTACTTTCAACACCTCTCCTTGCCGCTATACCTGAACATTTTTTGACTTCTTCTCAGGTGTCTTCACTAAAATGAGAGGTGTAACTTCCAGACTGAGCCGGTGTCAGAACTTAAAAAAAAAAAAAAAGAAATCATAAATGAGGTGAAGTGGTTGGAGACACCGGAGTGAAATTCACAGACCCCCTGCTAAGGTTTCGCAATTTTATATTCACAATAAACAGGAAAAGAAGCAGCAGGAGGGACCTGTGTGATCTCAGTGTCTGATGATGAGTCAGAGTTAGAAACTGATTTGCTAAGGGGAATTTGACTAACAGTGTGACCTTGAGGTTTTCTAAACTCAATGAGTCAGATCATCGCAAACAAAAGCCAATGTAGAAAGTCTCTGTCCTGCATATTTGCATTAAAAACAAATACAAAGGTTGGGATGTGTTCGAAGGTCCCTGCACACCCAGGGCTTCACTCACAGGTGTTTTCACTTTGCTTAATTAGACCTCAGGACTACGTGGGAATGTGCAAACTCTGCTTAACCGACCCCTCACTCTGCTGGCACCTGTTAGACAAGGACTGTGAAAGTCTAACCAGCTAGAATCAGAGACATTTTTCACTTATGACGATTAGTCTCAGTAAGAAATGAATGAATGATGGCTGAATTCCATTTAGCTGCTGCAGTTTCAGGGTCCTGGTATTGTGCATGTTGGCTCACTATCATGGCTTACTGGGACACATCAGAGCCATCGTTAATGTTATTAGTAACACCTTTGCTTCAAATGTCTGCTTTGAGAAACACTTTGTTTTTCATGTACTGCAATACATATAAACACAAGTGTTATAGAATTGAGAAACATACATTTACTTAAAATACTAATTTGCAGATTAACATTTGCTACATTTTTCTTACACTGATCTATTATGGTAGGTTTAGACGAGAAAAAAAACTCCTTGTACCCAAACATGCAACCATCAGTTTAAAAAAAAAGGAAAAAGATCTCATCCATTTCATAGCACATTTATCAGGGAACAGCTTATCTGCATTTGTATGGCCATCTCCTTAAACAGAGAGCTCTCCTTAGCTGAGTGTGAACCTGAGGGACACCTTAAGCCCTTTTACATTAAGTAAGATGTTGTACTTTTAAGTCTGCCATGAAACAAAGACCACTGCTCAGTGTTACTTCATTTAGTTTAAAAAGTTGGCAAACTCAGGAGAAGCACAGGGACAAGTAACCAGAGACATGAGGACAAAAATCCACCCATGGCCTCGCCCGAGCGAGGATGCCGTAACGGGACACGTTATCGATAAAGTTATCAGCGGAGCTTTTCCCCACCCTGAGGCTCAGTGACACCCTAACCTGCACAGCCGAGGTGTGCAGGGCAGAACGCTAAACGGACACTGGGGAAGAAAAGTTGTGTAGGCATTTTTAATGTTTTAGATACTTTGTCCGTGAAAGATGAAAGCCCATCTGAACGGTCAAGGCCACAGACTAGAATACATTTCAAAGTGACAAACGTGAACATTTGAAACAGTTGACACAGATCGTAGCAGGTGTGTACCTGTAGTTTGACATAAAACTGTAACAATACTCATAGCTGGTGCTCTATGAAATCTGCAGAGTCAGAAACAAACTGATGAGGTCTATGTCTATTGTATTGCACATACAGAGAAAAAATGCTTATTCAAGTTTGCATACAACAATTAAGAAATCCCCAAAAGAACCAAAGAAAATGTCATGGAAATAAAAGAGTGATTGTGAGAAGCTTCAAGGTCGAAAACTGTATAGAAAAGACACAAGAAAATGAAACTCTTGTTAAAAGATAAAACATTTTTCTTAATATGTTGGGATGTGGCTCAGCTAGGTTTCAAACTGATGGTTCAATTTCACTCCCTCCACAATGATACAACTGTGCAACAGAAGCAGTGAATGAAAACAATGCTCATTAAGCTGTAGAGTTTTGTGTCAGGAAGAAACAGGCCACATTCACAAAGCAGGTCCTGATGATCAAACCTGAATTGCCTGTGTCTATTCTGAGCTACGACCCAAATTTGACACCGACTTGACCTGGAAGTGACAGTGGCGCACACAAGAGGAGTAGGTCGGTAAAATTCCAGTCAAGTCAAAAACTCAAGACGTTTAAGAAGCTCAACTTTCAAAACTTAAAATTAGATAAGAGGGGAATTCAAACCATATAAACTCATTCAAATTGAAATATTTTGTTGTTATTATAAATTCAGTGGTTTACAGCAGCAAACGTATTTGAGTTTTACTGCGTTTCTACCAACCACACTGTCCACACAATATATCTGATGACATTATGGTAATTTCTCATTTATACAACCGTTTCCACAGGCAAAGTAGCACTAACCATGTCATGTGAACTGATCTTTAGGTCTAAAACTAGTGTCGCGAACCGTTATATAATATATATTTTTAGTCAATACAAAACAAGTAACTTAATGTGATGCAAAGAGGATGTTAGTACTGCTGGATCCACTGAGAATCAACACACCAATCTGCAGCTTTTTAGCTCATTGTTTTGGTTCACTGCTCCTTATGGTCAACTCTTTACAGCTCTCACCAGCCATTTCTGGCAAACCAGCTCAATTGAGTCATCTGTATGCTGGTGAAGAAAGTCAAACATGTAGTGAACAAATATGACAAATACTCTGAAATATTTGACTGTATCTAGGATAAAAGGCGAGTGAATACTGGATTTACATTCATCAGGTGGTGGAAAAAAAGGAGCCCTATGCTACTGAGCTGATCCTATCAGGGCTGTGTGGCTGCCCCCTAGTGGTCTGGGGGTTAAGTGGTCAATAATGCAGCTTTTAAGACCATCATTTTTGCATGGGAATTTCTATTTCCCTAGACAATATGATATGATTTACTGCAAAGCTATGACTTGTACACCAGGGAAACAGTCTTGTCTCTATGAGCTATGTCTAACAACTGTAATGTGGGTAAATTACATATTCCTTTTGCCCAAACACACGCACACACTCCAGCACCCACACACCATACGTTTTGTCGGCAAGATTTGTGAAATAATTTTTTTTTAAAAAGGCAGCAGTTATAGCTTGGGTCAATCTAAGAGTTCCTGATTCTTAAAAAATACAGAAGGCTTAGCCTAGTGGTAAAACTAGCATCTTTCAGAACGTTGACCCTTTTTTGTTTCGTCATGTAGAAGGCACACAAACTACCACAAAAGTATAGTAATAATCTTCAAATGTGCAAAAAAGCTCAGATTACATTATATCCTCAATAAAAGAAAAAAAAAAGGAAACAAGAAAATGTTCGGGATCATGCTCTCTGCCTTCCCTCGTGTGTGGAGGAATAGAGGATTGCAGTACAGAGTCCATGTACATCGTAGTAGAAATGTGCTTTAGAACCAACACAAACACATCTGCATTTCTTCCATTGGCACTTAGTTACCATTAGTGCAGACAAAAAGGGCAGAGGCAGAGTCCTTGCATGTGCAGCATGATATGCACATTTTGTATGGGTTTGAAAAGGATGCTCATTAGCATAAGTTCTGCTTTAATTTGAAATTGTTCAAAGAGACAAAGGGGAAGAGGATCTCCAGAGTTAGTGTGGTGACTTTCACTTTAAGAACAACCCAACATACCCAAAAAAATACAATGACACGTGGTGGATGAAAGAAAGCAGCACTTCAGAGTTTCTCCCTTATGTAGTTTTGTACCTCCACAGTTCAGTTTTATTTCTATCCAGCATAAGGAGGCACCTTCAGTCCTTTTTTTGTCTGCCACCCACTGCATCATCCCTCCAGTTGTCCTCGCTTTGTTCTCTCTTTGTCATCTTATTCAGATGAGGGCGAAGAGGCAGTGGTGGTGGGTGACGGCTTTGGGGCTCGGAGGGCCTGGGGGTTGACGATGACCTGGATGACAAAGTCCTTCTGGATCTTAGTGTCTTGCAGCCGCGTCTTGTCCGTGAGCAGCTTGCCAGAGAAGAACCAGCGCTGATGGGCAGCGTCGATGTCCTCTTGGGCAGCTGCAGCTGCTTCTTCAGCTGCCCTATGGTGTCGGCCATGCTGGCACTGAGACGCAGGTCCTTACCCGTGGACAGTCGTACCTACAGGGACAGGGCCACACTCCATGTTTATCTTCACTTTCTGTCCCATGTGCAGACACAACCGACAAAAATAGAGAATGTTTGGTTTCAGTGTGGCAATGTCAGATTGTTTTTTTCCCCAAATTACAGTGGAGTGATTATGGTGATATGAAAATTGACTCTGAGGTAAATAAAAAATAAAAAATCAATCTGAAACAGCATAAAACAGAGACATAATAAGCACGTTATTTTAGTTGGAAATGTGGGGAAGCCATTATGTGTTCATTTACAAATGTTACCACATTTACTTTGAAGTCACTGTAGCGCCCAGTTTCAGACAGTAAGTTAGAGTTCAGATCGAAATAATAAAACACAAGCCGGCACTGGTCGTATCAATGCTAAATGTTACATATGGTTTTATGAATCTGGGTGAATGTCACGTTATCTAGGCGGAAAACATTTTGAAAACCCCAGTGGAGGAATTTAAAAGTCAGTGGTTGGGTGCTACGTTGCTCTGTAAGTCCTTGATGAAATAGGAAAAACAACCCAGCCCTTTCACAATGAGGGCACACGGTACAAAAACCAAGATATTTGCTCTGGGTCAGTGGTGAAGTTATCCCTGCCTTCTAAAATGCGCGGTTGCATCAGTAGGTCCAACCGAAGTCTGCAACTGGCTGCAGTGGAGCTTCAGCTTCGTAGTATATTTGCGGGCATGTATCTGAAATGAAGACTTATATTCGTCGCTGGCCAGTGTGGAAAAAGCTTCAGTTCAGGAGAGCCTGCTAGGTACCTTGAGCTGAATTCTTCTGGGTGCCAGGGGGTTCAGGGCTGTCGCTGGGGTCCCTGCCGCCAAGGCTCAGAGATGAGGCTGAGGTTGAGCCAGCAGACGGGTAGCTGGTGGCGCGTCTCCAGTTCATCATAACACTCTGTGAGAGTACCTGGGAGACGGTGGAGTATGTTGTGACTTAAACCACCAAGTCAAATTAAACAACACTCTGGATTTCACTGAGTGATTTAAAAAATATGTTTTGTAGTATTGCCTCTCACCAGGATACTGACCCATCCACTATAGCCTGGGCCAGCTCGTGGTCGTTGCATTCCAGTGCCGCGCGTTTTCAGGGCATCCGACTCTTTACGCCCTCAAGGCCGGGCGTCCCAGAACCTGCCCTCGCTAACACGTAGGCTGGCCTCATCGGGTAGTCACTCTTCCACTTGGGATCGATCTTTTCTTCAGAGGCTCATTCCATCTCATAATGGAAAGATGCTCCAAGAAGCGCAAATAGTGGTGAAAACTCAGGTTACTCAGTGTTCCATCCTCTTATTGAACTGCAGAAGGATGTAGTGGAATGATCAAGTGGGAATGCACACCACACAGAATGCAGATAACAGGCAGATTGATTAACGGAACAACATGGATGTTCCCCTGTAATTCATATCCCTGTGGCTTTCATCTTAGCAGTCATAGCAGAGCTGCCAGCAGACAAATGCTGGCCGTCACCAGAGACAGAGAATATCCCATCCCACCCACCACTGTGTCATCCAAATTCCAAAATTTCTAGAGGTCATTCAGAGCTTGCAATTATGCATGAAGCATGTGTAGCCCATATCTGTCCACGAACCTTACCCAGTTTCCCAAATTTCAAATTACTGTGCCACACCCAGGGTCAGGAGAGCACTTTATTAAGTAGAGGCCATACCTGAGCCGACTGTCAGCTACTTTAGCGTCTATGTTGTCAAAAAGCACTTCAGTACCTACTTTTCAAAAATCAAGTATTAAATGGGCCTAACCTACATTTACAATGCTTGAGAAAGAGATGCTAACTGAAGAGGGAGTGGATGGAAAATGGAGTAGAGTAGGAAGGGAGACAGCAGACATCCAAGAGGGGTTGGCTCTTTCTTTTCAAACAAATTATTTATAGTGCAGGCGGTTTAGGAGGAGTAATTTGGAGGACGGTGTAGGATTAGTGACTTGAGCAGAATGAATCCCAAGTGAAGCAAAGGGGCTTCTCACACTATCACTGAAGTGTGTTGGCATGTGCCAGACAGGATCTGAAGTGCGGCCAGCTATCACGACGGTCCACACTTAGGACTTAAGACACTGCCACAGTGAACATAGACAACATGGCAATATTTGTATGTTGGATGGTGGGTGGACAACAACACGGAGACCTCTGTCCTATGCAACCAATAATAAATTAAATTGTTTTCTTTTATCCATACAAAGCTTATTATTACACACTGTGGGTCTCTAACCTTAATGTATATACTTATTTTGATCCCCTAACCACACCTTTTTCCAAAGCTCAACCAAACCATGACCATGCCTCTTAATTCATGAAGTGCATCTGTACATCCACCCACTGGCACGCCCTATATCATATCCTGTAAGTTAGGCACAAGCGAATTATGTATTATTAAATGAAGTTAAGGCTTCTTTTCTTCTTCTTCTTCGCTTAATTTACTATTTATGATAGATTACTGCTTTCTTTCTTTTTTACTTACACTAAAAATACTGCATATTGCCCATCAGAATATTGTCTCTTTGTTGAATCATTTAAATTGTTCAAATGTTTGAAGACTTCCTTTCCTAAAGGAGTGGGCAGACTCAGACTCTTTATCTCTGACTGACATGTTCTGGATATCTACAGAGTATATTCTCTACAGAGCTGACATGTTGCACTGTAGCATTACGCCCCTGAATGTGTTTAAACTTGTATTGTTTCTGTACTGTGACTGTATTTCATTTTTCCTCCTGAGATCAGGATTCTGCAGATAGTTAAAATACCTGGAGAAAAAATCTGCATGTAAAAGGAAAAACAGGCCTGAGTGGTAGAACGAAGACTTTAAAACAAACTGTGATTTCTACCAACTAAATGGTCACACGGTGTATGAAAAGTGCAAAAAGGAAGATTCAGTATATCTTGTTAGAATAAACCTAACTGCAGCACATGAAGCAAGATTATAGACAGACACATGGGCAGGTGCCATGTGATGAGGCTACAGTGCAGTGTGTTGTGTTTGAGTGTTAATGATGCACCAAACAGCACGCAGGATCATATGCAAGACTTCTGTGCCGTATGTCAGGATACTAACAAACAATGCAGTCAGCCATTGATGGCTGTTAAAGGATTACCTATTTGGGAAAAACAATGATAACATGTAATGCTTAATGAGCCCCGTAAAGATTTAATAGCCTCTCACATTCCCCTGACATGAGTAAATAACGAATGTGGTGTGTTTTCTGTGTTCCCTTAACAGCAGACACGTGATCATTCATCAACAGAGAGAGGATACATGGAAGTGCGCTTCTTTAACCGACACAGGCTGAATTCGACTGTATGACTGTATTTCTGACGCGCAACAATATGCACAAACACGCACTCCCACATGTCGACCTTGTAGCCTGCCGTCTTATCACCACAATGGAGCATTCATCTTCTGTGGTTAAAAGATAAAGTCAGCCTCTGTAGTGTCTTTGACCTCATCCAATATTTTACTTTGAAACATTCTGCAGAAGAGGAGCAAATTATTTTTTCTCTCATCACTGATTTCTGACAAGACTGAACCTAAAATACTCCTGAGGAACAAGCAGACCTCTCTCTGACTGACTTTGCTTTAAATTACTTTAATGTTCATTTCCACAGATGCTTGCATTTATCCTGGGGTCAACTAAAATACATTTTCTGCCCTTAATGTTGATTATTACTACAACATTAGCTAGAAAACTGGCTGACGTAGGCTGATCATTACTGACTCTCTGAGACCGAAAACCTCAAAAAAAAAAAAGAAAATAAATTAGGAGTTAAAAATATGTGGGGCGAAACAATAATAAATTATGGGTGATATAATTTCATATCATGACACAAAAATCATATAATTTACTAAATACTTAATATAATTAATTTCCATGCTTGGATAGCATGCACAGAAATGATCACAAACTGCCTAATATCACATTGCAGAATATAAGTATGCACTGTGCAAGTTAGGGTTTTAGGATTTTGTAGGTTAGATTTTATCATTATAATTGTTTGTTTACCTCAGATTTGGGAATGTTCCATTGTTTGGCAAGTGTTTGTCATCCTGACTATGAAATAGTGTGAAACCACAATTAACCATGTGGTTTTCTGGAAAATCAGCTCAAACAGATTTTTAATTAAATGGCATGTCTGGCTGTACTGCCAAGCCCTAATTTAAGTATTTTCGTCTAGCAAAAGCAAGTACCCTCTGGTGTCCATTTTTTTGTAGTTTGTAATCACAGTGGTATGCTGACTTTCAACACATTCAGAAATGTGAGCTACCTGAGTGCAGCCTGTTAATGCAATGTTTTATTTCCACATCATAATCCTCTATTATCACAGGCTTTCCTCATCCAACCTTCAAAAAGGTTTCTGCCTGAAAGAGTACACATATCTTAGCTTTTCAGACACAGTGGTCAATGTCCCACCTTGCCTCTAATTACAGACGTATTTCAGCCTTTAGATGCAACGAGGCTTTTGATCCGAGGGGATGTGGACGAGGAGAAACCTATATATCACAACTATCACAGAGCTATTTCCATTAAAAGAAAATAAGAAATTACAAATCTTACTGGCGCGGTGTGAGGACTGAAATTAATCAACCCATGCTATGAAAAAATGGAGAGATAGCGATTAGTCTCCTATTGTACATGACCTCCTCCTCGCTTGGCGGTCTGTGGAGGGTGCGTTGAGTAGAGTAGACTCAGCCCCTCTAAGAGGAGTCAGTGACGCAGGAGGACATGATGACTTGTTCTTTGATCGCAGCCTCGTCGAGTAGGGAGGTTCAGATGATACCAATCAGGTGGGAAACTACTATGAACCACGGCCAGAACCCGGGGAATCTCTTGGCTGTGGTGGCTTTCACTAAATAGTCTGTCCGCCGGCCACTTTGAAGTAAACAAGAAAAGAAAATAGTTTTAAGGTGGTGTTCTGCTCTAGAAATCTATACTACCTGCTCTTTTTTGGGATATAACCATGGCAAATAAGTCTCCTCTCTATTCCCACACAAAACTGGAATCCATCTTTGAAAACATCTTTTCTTCTGATGTAAACTGTTGAAACAGACTGATCGAAAAAACTTTCCATCCAGAAGTGAAACGAAGGGACAGAACCTGCATCCAAAATGAATAACAGACACTAGGATTCCTAAACAGTCACTATAAAAAGGAACTACACAGTCGATATGCCAGTTCAAAGTCTCACTGACAAATCACTGCCTTTGTTGGCTAATTTTCCTTTTGAGTAAAACTGCTGGTATTGACAATTAAGCACAGATTTTACAACACTGCCACAGAGGCTGATATCTTTCCTATCTTTGATCAGTTTATCACAACATTCACGAACCTACAAGTCCAGTAAAGCCTTTTAATAAGCAGTAAGTATTTTCACATGTCACACCGCCTGTCATAAACGGTCATGCTAAACATCACTGGCTATTGTTCGCTGGGGTCGAACCAGGCAAGAAATCAGACTGTCTGCCAATTCAGCTGTGCGGCGCTCACAATATTCAGTTTAGTCTGGTTGTGGGGCTATAACATTTACTTGCTAAGTGCTGAAGCAGCAATCCAAATTCCATCTGTCACTGTCAAAGACAAGTGTGAAAGAACAAACGTGGCAGGTCGCTGTGTTTATCTTTAGAAGAATGTTATCTTCCGAGAAGGTATTGGACATGAACACAAGTCCCCGATGTGAATAACGCACATCAGCAACTTCAGGAATCGGCTGCACTCGTTCACTTGGCTGGCGGCACAGCACTGGAAGCAATGTGTTCAGGTCGATACTACCACTTTGGAGATAGCAGTTGACCAAGGAGGCTACTGCTGTGGGATTAAGAGCGTAGGCTGAAATTGTTGGGTGAGAAATTGTCAGCCTTGTTATAGGTGCAATGTCAGGCAACCAGGATGAAGTGTAGGTGACTGCGGCTGTAATCAGTTAGGGAGGGTCTGGGATAGCACAGTTTGCTGGTGCTCAACTTAAATAGCATGAAAGAGTCAAACCACATTTGCACACTGGTATCACAAGAAAGGAACTTACTTAGGGGAAAACAACAGATATGTGTAATGAGAGGGTGCGCCTTGATATGCAAGTTGTGCCGGCAGCACAGGTGAATCCAAGTACCACCTGCATTCACACTTCTGAAAGTCTACCCAAAATGTACACTGCTGCCATCGCCAACATCCTTCCCCTTATTTGCAGTTGTGCAAGTAAAAACAGAGGACTTCATTATTTGTAACTGCACAATATGACTATCTAATCAACTCATTACGAGCTAAACTTTGTGTACACATTGGTCCAGTATGCTGATATGCACACGCAGTGCTCATAAAGGCCTCCCACAGTGATGTACCAAACAAAACTCATGTCTTGCACTATATTTTCCTAAGTTTACCCTCACAGTTTCCACACAAAAACAAAGGTGAGCAAGGAGGTGAAACCTAAGCACTGGTGGTGGTCACTGAGATGCAGGAGTGGAATACATCTGGATAGAGTGAGTCTCACCCATCTCTAGTAGGTTATAAAGATACTGGGTGTATTTGTAGAGTATATGTAATGAAGCAGAACTGGTTTGTTGTCCTGACCTAATGGCATTCCTGTCAAAATATGTAAACCCAGAGTGATTTGCAATGCCACCAGAGAGAATAAAAGGTACCGGCACTGTGCAGCAACACAATAGTTTATAAGTTCATATGATTTACTCAAGCATCCCCACATACAAACATGGTGTCCCACCTCCTCGTCCGTTCCTGACGAGCCTCGGCTCTGTGTGTGTCCTCCCAGCCCCAGTACTCCTCACACATCCTCCCATGGTCAGCGGACCGCAGATTGTTTCCACGCGTCTCACCAGCTGGAGCAGGGGGGCCAATACGGACGAAGACGACGAATCCAGGTCCGTTGAGGGGGACGGGTCGCAGGTCCGAGAGAGAGCTGCAAGCCTGATATGTCATCATCCGGAAACGGCAAAAAGAAAGGGTCTGGATGTGTTTTGATGGCGCTAACCAAGCTGTACCTGAGGATCTTGGGTTGATGTGCGTTTTTTTTTTTCTCTTCTTTAATCAGTGCTGCTTGTGTTTGACACGACTTCAATAAGATTCAAAGCTCGTGGCCCGCACTAACGTTCCAAGAGTTTGATAGGTAACCAACAGCCAGTCGTAACATCTGCCAAACTGTTGTTTTAATGTTAGGATATAACCAGCAACATACTCGTTATCTAACCCGCTTGTTACGGGTTAGTTGTAAATGTTGATGCCCAGCAGTGCGCACCTTCCTCGCTAACAAGCCAACAGGGCCAGCCAGCTAGCTACCACAACATCAGTAAGCACAAACTTGAGCGCACTCGTGACCGTTTCCCTGCACGACGAGTCTCAGGTGTGGCGGGTAGTTATTGGTTTCCCGCAGCCCCTCCGTACCACTTCAATTCTTTGACGTTGTTCCAGAGCTTTGTCTTTAAATCCCCGAAACGTTACCCTCACTGCTGGTGGAAGGCGATTTCGGCGGCGAGCCAGCGCCACCGAACTTTTACGCTTGCGCGCATGCACGCATGTAGTGTTGGGTTCTCTTTACGTCAGGACGAAAGAGAACTATGAATGGACGACGCTGCAAATAAATTCAACACCGGACGGAGGTCTATGACATACTACTGCTTAGTTTATATCACATGTTATTTTAATGGCAGTCGTTTAAAATAGTTCAAAAACAGTACAAAAACACTTTGCTTTTTGTGAAAGCGCCCACTGTGTATATCAGTAATATAACGGAGAATCAATTTAGCTAGGTTAAAGTATTTCTCAGTTATTAGAATTCGACAGTACCTGGCTGCAACAAGAAAACCAAATCGCCAAAAAGGAACATTCCACAAACGGTTGATATCGAAACGTTCATACATTTAGTTGCATTATCGTACACTGCCCGTTCGGTAACGGTCCTGTTTAAAAAAAAACTTAATGTAAAATTACTCAGTTTTTGCGGTTGTTCAATTTCAACCTTTCGCGCATGCGTGAATTCCGGCGGAGATACAGTTGCACGATGGCTGCGGACAGTACCTTGCTGCTGTCTCTGGTGGGAGGAATTTGTCCGGGACTACAAGAGACAGCAAGGCCAAAGATACAGCAGCTGGTAAATAAGTCTTATTTTTCTCGATCTTCCGAGCGGCTCGTTGCGAATTAAACGCCGCTGAGCTGTTGCTTCAAGGATGCAACACGGCGTGATGCTTAACTAGCTAACTTAGCGCCACAACATCCTGTGTGGTGTTACGACCTACGATGTTAAAACCCACACGTTGCGACAAGTGTCTGCTTGCTTTATCACCCACTGAATGTATCTCATTGTTTTATTGAACTGTCATTCGAGTATTATGGTGAATATGAATGCTAGTCCATTGTGGTTTAACTGCATGCCGCTTGCTAGCTGCTGTGTTTGTGTCCGTCTGAAGCATCCTGTCAATGAACTCTGTACCTTTGAACCTCGCCGATGTCGCTGGTTAATCTATAGGTAACAAACCAGAGTTATCCTCATGTGTTGTCAGGTCCGTTTTCTGTGTGGGGTTTGTGTTTGCTATCGTCAGTGCTTGCGACACCACTGAACCTGGGTTTTGTTTTCAGGTGTCAGCATGGACACTTCACAGTACTGCAGCTGGTGGAAGCACTGGGGTGAGCTTTCGTCAACATCGTCAGCAAATATCACAGCAATAACAAGAATATATGCAGTTTGACAACGCTGTAGTATTTTTTTTCCTTTGTTTTATGCAGCCTCTGAGAGAATGGAGGTGGTGGGAGTTAAGAGGTGTCAGATGCATGAAACTAAATAAAACAAGATATTGCATTTGCATAGTATCACTAAGTAATAACAGGTTCCCTGACTAGTTGTAGTTGTTTTGCTCACGCTATTACAAAGAAACACTTAACCTCACTCAGAGCCGCCTCAAACATTTCACTTATGTTTCCTTCTCGCTTTTTTTTTTTCTAATCGCAGACTGAGTTTGACGAGTTTCCCGCCTCTTCACACCCGGCCAGGGGAGTCCAGCTGCTGTCTGAGGTTTTGCATGAGTGCTATGAAATCTTACAGAGAGAAGGTAATTTAGTCTTTTTCTGTCATTTTGTTGAATACATATATTACATATTATATTAAGAAATGTATTAACTGCACTATACATATTAAAAATCATTTTGTTGTCAGTAACATATACATTTATAGAGTGTTATTTAGTACTATGCTCCTTTCTGTCTTCTCCACAGTGGAAGTGTTGATGCTTTCTATGAAACCGCTCAGCGACCATTATTACACCACCGGGTTTTACAGGGGCTCAGAGCACTGGTGAGTTTCTGCTTGACACACGATTTAGAATCACTTGAGAACTTCTGATGTGATAACAGAGGACCAATGTTTGTGCTTTTTTCCAGACAAATGTACGGTGTTGCTTCCGGCTCAGCCGTGTCCATGCTGAGGTCTTTGTTCCAGGATGCTCTAAGTACAGGTGAGACTGATAGTGTTGCAGCAAGCAGGTTTTATTTAAAAGATCTATCCAAAGTTTGTTACAGTGATGAGCCTCTGTGTGTTTTGTGAATTTAACCACATCTGTCTTTAAGATCTGATATATGCAACACACACCTGTCCAATATCTCACCACGCTTTTAGAGTGTGTGGATGATGTTGTTCTTGTTTCCTCTGTGTTCTGCAAAGCACTTCCTCTTTATTGAAGGATGCTTTGTATGCAAACTTGACTAACCTAAATTGGTTTTATTTCTGGGTATTGTGGGTAAAAGCTTACACGACATGTTTATTTTTCTCCAGTCTTTGATGTTGACGGAGTAGATCATGTGGGTTCACAACATGCCATCAACCCTGCGGAGACCACAGAGGCCGGTAAGAGACACAACAATGAGCGGGTGTGAGCCTGAGTCACAGAGTTCAAGCCGCCATAGAATAAAGCAGTAACAGTTCCCACAACGCACTAGAGCTCTGCTGGAAAGAAGGTTCTGTGTTAAAGATGGCTGAATCAAACCAGCAGAGATAGTTTTGAAAAACCTCATAGTAGCTGGTTGATTTAATCGTGCTGGTAGTTAAACTCACGCTGTAATAAAGCACAGAGTTGTCACATTGTCTTCTGCTTTGTTTGACAGTTTAAAATAAATTTGCATGTTTTGCACAGACATACTGTGTGGTAGATGCATGTAGAGGGCTAAGCATAGAGGAGTGCTTACATGTGGCTGCCAGGATTTATACGAAAACCGCGAACATGTAAGAGTGTGACCACTCTCTCTGTCCCCACTTTGTACTGTACTACAAGTAAAGTGTTGAAATCATGTTTTACTACATTTATCAAATAAATGGAATGAAATTATTAATTTAATAGATAACGAAGCCGCAACTGATAAATCCTCCTAGTCCAATTATTTGCTAATTTTTGTCATACATTTACTTTTTTTTTCATAGTTTCACGTAATTAAATGAATCCTCTGTAAGCTAGTTGGCGCTTAGACTACGTTAGATTAAGCAATCCTGAAGATGTTGTAGCTGACATCCTAACAGCTTCCCCCAGATTTTGAGGAAGAGGTGCAAAATGTTTTTGTTGGTGTGATTCTCCAACTTCATGCCTTCTCCCTCAGTAGGAAATTGTCACCACTCTCCAAAAATGATGAGTCCAGGCTGTGTTTCTGTCAGTTGTTTCACAAACCTGAATAAACGCGTTTTCCTGTTTGATTAATCCACAGAGCGAGTTATTTGGGGCAGACTTTGTGTTCGGTTGTCCATCAATGGATGGCGAGCGGATCCTCGCCAAACCCTGTTAGCCTCTTCCAGATTGCAAAGAACATCATCCACCGGTTACGATCTAGGTGAGAGCATACAGCATCTCTCTACTCTTTCTAACCCTGTCACCGTCAACATGCAAGTCAAGCAATTTCCTGTTTGCTGTCTCAGGTAAATTCACAGAGGTGAGTCAAGTGACGCCCTGTTATTTCCACCGACTTACTCCCAGAAGTCCCTGTTTGACTCAGCTGCTTTGACCAGAACTGATGAAAGCAGAGAGTGTAGCAGACAGAAATGTCAATACAGACTTCCTGTGACTTCAGATGAACTCTGCAGCAACACACACGCCGACCGCCTCCTCATCTGCTCTCGCCACATTTCCTATCTTTATCATAGAGGATCAAATCTCTGTGATTGTTTGTTGAATTCTGTGTAGCATGATGACTGCACCACTCATTGTCTCGTAAATATTATTCTGCATTTGTGTCTTTTACAACACAGAAAATCCTGACGAAAAGTTGTGACACTGTAATAGCTTAATTAAAATCCATTAAAACTAGAAAAGCTGGTTAATCAGCTTAAATTAATAGAGCCATGTATTATTGTGAAACAAAGTTTAATTGACTATTTTTAAAGTCTTTTTAAACTCTTGACTCAATGCTGAATCGACGCCAGATTGATTATATTAGATCAATCCTGCACTGGTCTTTTTTAAATACTGGAGGCAATTTGCTGTAAAATCAGTTAGGAGGTTTAAATACTGAGCATTTCAGAAAGCACTTTGTGCTACATTCATTCCTGTTTTAAATCTTCCTGTACCACCAACCGTCCACCGAATGCTGTTGACCCCCCACGGGCATCACCAAAGAGGAACTAATTGAGGCGCTTGAGGGTCAGCCCTTACTTCAATCAAGTTTGCTGAGGTAGGACCATACTTTTCTTGTTCAATGGAAATTGTTTGACAGGAGAACAGTTGGCTGTTGAGCCTAAAGAGGTTTATGTTGTGTGTATTAATTGCACTGTTACAGTTTTCTATTGTCAGCCATCATTGAGAAACTGGACCCAGACGCTCAGAGGCGGCTGACTCACTGCAGACTCTGGTGAGACTTTTATCTTCTGTGCTCTGTCATAACACTCTCGCGGGGGCTGGAGATTTGAGAATTTCCCATCTCATATTCCTCTCAGCTGTCAGACATCTGTATGGGTTAATGAATGACTTACAACTGATATTCACTAAGAGCAGAAACACAACCATCATGAAGGTGCTATATATGATTAATGAACCTGATGGTGATTAATTAGTAAAGGACCGGAAGTTAAACTAAAAGACAACGTGTTGAGAGAGGAAAATGAAGATAATTTGTACCAGGCTGTTTGATACTTACCTTATATTTGACTGCCTGTTTGTCATAATATGAACATAAGGACATGGCAGAATTCCTCGAGGATTCCCTGGACATCGCTGCTTAGAGAGGTTTGTTTCAACAAATTTATAAAACAAAAAAGTGTAATGCAAAAATCCTCATTCATAAAGAGAAAGAATATAATTGAGATTGACTAGGAGGAAAGGACCCAAAGGTTTATGGAAGAAAGGAGCATGTGAAATCTAATAAATCAATCTCAAAATGCATCAGAATAAACTTCTTTCAAATAGTGTCTAAATCCATCCACACCAGAGTAGGATAACCAGGTAATCACGCCTCTTAACAGATTCCAATTTAAAGTTTCTTCATTAATGGTTGCAGGTGTTTCAGACATCCAGTGGAGAGGGATTGAGTCTGCAGCCTCGCTGCCTCACTGCACTCACTTCCTGTCTCTCCGTCAGTCCTCAACTCTGACTCTGGAAGACTTCAGCACCTTCCTGGATCTTGTTCTCAAAGGTGAATATGTTACAGGCGTTACGTAATGAGTATGATTGAGAAGGTGGACAAAACGCAAAAAAACAAAAGAATAATTCCTATTAAAGACAAAGAAGAGGTGAAGTAGATACAGAAAACAAAAGACTTGTTAAAGAAGTAAATGCCCAGATGCGTCAGAGTAACAGGTGTTTGTACTGTTGAACTGGCTATGCATGCATTGCTGCAGTGAGTAGATTGGCAGGAAATTAACCACAGTGACTGTTGACGCTGTCATATGATATGCTGTGTTAATAGTCTACTATGCGCATATTGCCCCAATATGCAGTTAGTGCTAGGGGAAACTAGTAAGCAATATCACATTTTGCAGTCTTTTATACTAGGTCATTTACATATAAGTAAGATTGAAACCAATGTGGTTGAGGACGTTGGACTGTGATCACATTATGTCAATGGTTTGGCTGATTGTTATCAGTATTTTTTGGCATGACTACAACCAAGTGGGGGGCTAATAACCATCTACAACACAAAGCTAGTTTATTTATCCTATTTTTGGTTGTTGGTGGTGGTTACACAAGTAACCCTGCTCCAAGTGCTTCAGCTAAGCTCACAGGTTATCTTTATCAGTTTAATATTGAACTTTTATTTAGAAGCAGTCAAACTTATACAGTTAAACTGTGTCTGGGTGCAAATCCAGACCTGTCAATCAGAATCCAGAATTGTCAGTAGCCGTGGTGAGAAATAACCATTAGCATCTCAACGTAAAAAGTCCAGTGATGTTGATTTAAATGAGAGATGTGATGTTGCTCCAGACTGCAAACATCACCTGTGTGAGCCGGACTCTGAAGCTTGTGTGTGGCCCAGTGCTGTTGTTGCAGGTTGCCCGTAACGCCTCCAACAGGGCGAGCCACATCATTACAGCCGCCACATGCCCTCTCATCGAAAGCAGTACAGCAGCCAACACAGGTAAATAAATCGACCATTATCCAGATGAGTATTTAAAATTAATATGAGCTGTTTGATGAACACGCTTTGAGGTTATTTATTTGTACACAAACAAGAGAACGGACGCTTTCTCTCTCTGAGCAGTGTCTCGGCAGACGGACATTACTGGAGGTGGTGGTGCACTCATCCAGTCAGTAAAACCAGTCTTCAGAGAACGGGGTGAGCGTATCCATTACCATTTGACTGCGTGTTAAATCCACTCCAGGCTGCTCATGTTTGACCTCCTCTCTTACAGCTGCATCTCTCACCTTAACACTCAATAAACCATGATAAAAATCTCTGAATCATAAATAATCTGAAACTCAGGGTTTTACTGCTGAGCTGTTTTTTCGAGTCAAAACATCCTGGAAATGACAAGAATGTAAAGCATGCTCAACATTGTAACTGCTACCTTTCCAGATGTACTGTAATCCTCTTTTTATACACTATGTTCGTTTAGGTTCTATGCACACGATATATTTAACTTTCATTAAAGTTTGAAACAAACTCAGGTTTGAACTCACCTGCTTTACTCACTCATTCACATTAGAGGAGAGTGTTTTCAGCCTTCCGTGAGTCTCTCTCTGTGCAGCATGGTGTTTTCAGCCTGTCGAGACTAACTCCAGTCTGCAGATCATGTCACCTCAATGCTCACCTCACTGGCACAACAAACAGGTGTGAGGATACAATAAGCTCTTCCATGCAGAGCTTCCAGCAGTTTGTCAGACTTGTCTCAAACATACGTTGTCTCAGGGTCTGCTGCTGTTGGACTCCTGACATTGAGTTGGCTGTGATCACCTGACTCCGACTGCGCTGATGGAGGAGGACGACAGAGTCAGGTCAGCTCATGGAGGAAAACAACAGCTTTTTCTTTTTCCTTTTCTTTTTAAAATAATGAAGTCTCTGTATGTCTCTGTGTTTGTGTCTCCAGTCTGTTGTGGTAGAGTGTGCTGGAGCTAGTGTTGCACCCAGTAGCTTCATCACCAAACTGATCCCCGAGATCAAAGATGATTATTGTATAAAAGCCTATACTGAAAATATGACAATATGACAACATGCGGCAATATGGAATATGTAGAAACACTATTATACAATGTGTAAAAGTAAATCCAGAATAATTAATTGAATAAGTATGACCCCATCTCAGGCAATTCAGTGATTTTTAACATTATGATGCCGAAACAAGGATTTTAACCTGACCAACCTTCTCTCCTCTCTCTGCTCAGAACCCATGGATCAGACAACAACAGAGTAGTTTTGAGCAGCAGCACTCCCATCATGTGAAAGTGCGTCAGCGGTGTCTGGTCTGCTCTGCAGCTGTGTCCACTCCAGCCCAGCATTGTCCGGGAGAGCACTGTCCTCTGGAGGTCCTCAGCTCAGCACACAGGCAATCGCCTGGAAGGATGTATCCCTGGTATCTAGAATAAACTCACTTATTATCACACAGTTAATTAAAGTGAACAGTTTTCAGTTTTAATATTATAGAACAAAATTTGTTAACTGATAACCTTTCAGAAGAAATCGCATGGTGTTGTTAACCGTCAATCCATCGCCTCAGGCTTGAGAAATTACAGCAAGACTAAATTTAAAAAAACATTGACACAGAAATGTCTTTGTTGTGTTCAGGTAGCCGGTTTCTCAGTGGAGGAGGTGGTGCTGGCGTGTTGCAGCCTTTCAGAGGATAGCAGAGCAGGTTCATTAGGACACCGAGGGAGGCAGAACAACGTTTCCATGAAGTTATCATCCCACGCCTGCTCTCACTGGCTCTCCAAGCAGCGCCTGCAGGGTAAAGTTTCATCATAATCCTTCATCTGTCCTCCCAGTCTCAAAACACGACTAGGTAAATTGATAGTTCCTGGTTCCTTATGGTGTCTGTGTTTCTCACCAACATCCCACTGGTTGACACACTTTGCAGAGAGGGGAACTCTGGTCGTCGTAGTCTCTGCGGAGGAGGTGGTCCTGTCTGCTGTAGTCCCTGTCATCAGTACTTCCTTGCTCCAGGCTACAGCCAATGTCAGTATAATCTCCAATGCTCTTCCCGCCACTTTGCATGGAAAACCATGAGGACTGTAGCTGGTTGGGAACAGGCTGCTTTTTTTTTTTTTTCATCTTTACTGTTCATGTTCCTGTTTTGATTTTTGAATCAGACCAAATCCTTCCACAGTTTCCTCGTCTGTTTCTCACGTTTTTGACTGTTTGATTTGAATACTGTAGTAGCTACCGTCAGATATCGGCGGTTTCCTCTCGCGCTTTTCGTCGCGTCAGGTTGGCGGACAGACGCAAGTGCCTAGGCCGTCTCTCTTCCTGACGGTGACGTCTCTATTTTGCCTGACAACTCATTCCTTCTGGCCACATCCAGCTGCTCGAGGTCTGTGTGTTTCATTGCAATATTAAAAGATACATCTAACAGACATCAAAGTCACTGTTACTTGAAGATTGTGTTATGGAAGCATGTAATGTGTTTCCCCAGAAGCAGCAGGGCTTAATTCATGGGAGCCAGTCTCAGATGGTTTGTCTGCTCATGGCTGCGTAGTGTCATACCCTCGCAGCTGAGTCTCACCTTAAACACCTAACTCTGCTTTACCACGAAATAATAAGGAGTTCCCGAAGCTGCATCCGACAGTGTTCTGTGTGTTGTCCAGGTGGAGGTGCCACATAGACCAGCTGCTGTCACAGCTGGAGGAGATGAGCTGCACCTGCAGCCACCCACTGTCCTACACCTCTGCTGCAAAGTGCTTTGCTGGTCTGGTCACATCACAGGGTCAGTTTGCTTACCGCCAGACTTCTGTCAGGAGTCAATGCTTAATCTTGTCAATTAAAAAGCTGAGGGTGATGCTTAGTTTTTCCTGCAGGTGATTCTCTTGATAGCCTAATACAGAGGACTACTTAAGAGAGTGTGTAGTGAGTTGGACTCTACATTCACCCAAAGCACTCAGGCATTCACCCGCGATTCAAAAAGAGTTGACCGTCGACATTTGGTGTGAAAATAGGACATGGTTTAATTAAATGGTCTTATTTTACCATCAACTGTCAATCTCGAAAAATTTAGTTAATTGATAATGGCTGAAGTTATTTTAGTGTAAAGAGGCAGCAATGGTAAGGTTACTTTTGTCTCCAGGTGGCCAAAGCGTTGCTTCTCCGACACTACCCTCTGTCCGCGTGCACTTTGACTGACAAGGTACTTTTCATCATCGCACATCCTTTATTTAACAAACTGTACCGGCTCTCATCCTGTCGATGTGCAGCGAACACTAAAATTGCCTTTCACTGTGCCCTCGAAGCCTTCTCTCTGCTCGATGATGTTGATCTGCGGATGGCTGCAGACGGCTTCTCGCTGATGAGTGACTCTGCCGACGTTTAAACTACAGCTGCCATTACCGATGGCTCGTGATCATGTACCGGCCAGCGCTTCTTCAGTGAGAATTCGCAAAGTTGGTCCAGGGCTTCACGCTACAAGAAGCACAAGGAGATTCTACAGTGAGATCCACAGATTTTCCACCGCCATCACTGCCCACTTTTATTCAGTGTCTCTTTTCTCCAGAGAAGAAGCCCAACTACCTGAAGGCTCTTGTCCAACATTGTCACTGAAATCACAAGCAGGTTCAAATCACTGAACTACCAGTATAAACAGGAAATTGTTTTGTCATTCTCAAATGCCTCCAGTGATTTACAAACCTAAAGGGCTTTTGGAAAATGAACTCAGTAATATGAAGTGTTTTTTGTCCCCGTCCAGCTCCTGTCACTGCTACTGGAGGCTTTGGCCAAAGGGTCCCGACTAGGGGAAGGCCCAGCTGTCCACCCTGTCCTGTCTGAGCCTGGTCTCACGACCCACCACCAGCTCTCATACAGCAGCGCCTCGAGGCTTTGGTCAGCAGGTTGCTGGCTCATCCAGTCCAGCCATGGTTAGATACCTACAATTTCAGTGGGTATGATTTTAGGCTTAAGACTTTATCTTAATCAGTCAGGTGGACATGAACAGAGTCAGCCAAAGCTTGTAAATAATATTTTGTTTCTCGCTGGCAGAGCCAAGAATCACCACCGGCGCCTGCATCCATGCCTCCGCTTCCTAAATACTTCCAGGTAAAACTCAAATCTCTCTTGGAGAAACTTGATGCTTTCCCCAAATCTCAAATTCAGAGTCTCTTCTCTTGATAAAATGCAAGTAAAATAATCTCTGAGGGAACTTACTCACTTTGCACAGAGGGGAACATATGGTTCATACTCATACTTTCCCTCAACTTTCATCTTGGTAATGGGATTCTTCAGTCAAGCTTATCAGTTTAAAATGTTGGTTATGGACACTGTCACTTATTTGTCATAGGAATAAAATTCAAACAAGTGCTTTGTCCTGAGAAGTCATTTGTCACTGTTTCAGATTCACTGCCGTCTGAAAAGGCAGCCCCTGGGCCCGGCCTCTGGACGACAAGAAGAGGCTGGTGAGGAGCGAGAAGTTGTTCAGGCACGAGAGTGGTAAGAATCCACCACCACAAAGGATATTTAAAGTCCCACACGATCTGAACTCATGTTAGTCATACATTTGTCGGTTAGATTTCACTTTTCAGTTGTTGTTTTTTCAGTTAAATATTTGCTCAGAGACTTCATACATTTTACTACTAATACAATACTATAACCATCAAAGTATAGTCAGTTCTACACTACAGCTCCTCTCTGTCTTATTTTCCTCACAGGTTCCTGTTGGGAAGTCCTGGGGGAAGGTGATTTTACACCTCAAACAAAAAATGTTCCTGTCAATCCCCACCCACCTCCTGGACTTGGAGGAAGATGGAGTTGGGAGCCTCGATCTCCAGGACCAGGTACCCAGGATCAAACCTACGCAGCTCACACAACAGCTCTGAGTAAACTCTCCAGTTCCACCTCCACTCCCTCACTCCTACTCTTCCTACTCTCATTTCTTCAACCAGAAATTCATCCACCCTCCATCTTCTCCCCCTTTTACTGAAGCATATTTCGCCTGTTTTGTCATGAACGCACAAATAAGAGAACATGGACTGACTGTGGAGCGTAGCCTTAGATAAATGGATGAAAATAGTTTATTAATATGTAACACGCCTCATGTACATTGTTTTTCTCTATATCTGAAAATGTCATATGATGCGCTAGCTTACGGTTGTTAATCAGGTTAACCATCGCCATTCAGTCAGTTTACCAGTAGCTAAGGTAAAATAAACTCAGAAATCATCACATAATCATAATGAAATCAAAGACAGTGGTTTTTGAATCTTTATTACCTCTGCTTGACAAATAAGTAAATAATAAAGTTTTATCAGCTGATTTTCTGACAATAAACTGACTTTTTTGAAAGATTTTTGAAGTCAAATCTAATCAAACTTGTTTAGATGTAGTAAGAAAGTCACATGTATGGAGGATGTAAAATACAAAATGGCTCCTGCTGAATGCACTTTGTACTGTATGTGTCAACTCCTATATGCAGAGAGAAAGTAAACACAGTACATACATATAGTGGACAAGTCGCTGCAGTGGTGGAAACATTTTCTTTTTCATTAAACTTTATGACCATTTTAAAAACTCACACCACTGGAAACATCAAAGATCTCCACCTCACTGCAAATAAATATGTGGACTTAGAGCCAAATGCAGGCGGCACTGAACCCAGCAGGCACTGATAGCCTTTTATCTTCTCATCTGGACGAATGTGTAACTGAGCGGTAATGTCTTAGCAACAGCTGGTGTGTTTGATTTGTGTCACTCTGGTACACCAGCTGGGTGGAGCTGTGAAAAATATGAATGTGCCAATCGTCCTCCGGTTGCTCACAGGGTGACAAAGAGTCAAACACTGCTACATGTGTCACGCCTCCACTGACTGGGTGAAATTTTAAGATTAATTTTACATCATTAAATATCTGTGTTGACGTTAATGTTCATTAATGAGTTCTGTGAACAGTATGTCCAACATCTGCCTTGTATTCGCGCAATATCAGAACAAGTATTGATAGTGTCATCAGTTAATCACTTTGGACCTCACATCAACTTATGCCAAGGAAATAGACAATATTTAAAATGTCTAACTTAAGATGTCATTAAAACTTTTCTTTGTAATTATACAAAAAGCCTCTAATGTTATTTTTATCACCAGACAAACACAAAAAACAAGAAATATCAAACTTGTTTTATTAAAAAAAGACAATAAATCAAACAGGAGCACAGCTCCAATTAGTTACAGCTGATATCACACCTATACGTCATGTTTCTATGGCAACTACAGATCCAACTCATCAATCGTCATAGTTACAGATATGAACATGTTGGGGTGAAAAATGTAAAAGGGAATTTTAAAAATCTGGAATTCACAGTGCCTCATATCACTTGTTTAAAGTGCCTCGATTTAAAGGCTGAACATCCAAACAAGGCACGCAACAATTCTTTATTCTCAGTGTCTAAGACAGAAATGTTACACGTGATAAACTGAGCGTTGTGCAGGGTTGTTTTCTTCACCTAAACGTAGAAAGATTCAAGTCAGAAATTTAAGAGAAGTGAATCAAACTCTTGGTTTTTCGCTCTTCTTTGGCACCAGAACATCAGACCAGCGATTCTCAATCTCATCAGCTCACAGTCTCCAAAACACCACTACAAAATATCGCACCTGCAATGTCGGCATGCAGAGTAGTAAACTTTTAAAAGTACATTTTTGAAAATGACAGTTATTTAAATAATCACAGGACATTTATCAAACAAGATCAAATGAAAATTGAAACTGTATTTTCATCTCATGATTTCCCTCCACCACATTAAGAAACACTTGGATTTGTCCTCAGACTAACACACATAAACACAGTTATTATGGACAATCAAAGAGAAAGCAGACAAGGTCTAGGCTCAGATCCCCGACTAAACATGTCTGTGATCGATACAGTGTCAGTAATTAAAGGTGCTATGTTTTGAATTTTATCAACTTCTATAAAAAGACTGGAAATATGTCAGTCAACAAGTCAGAGCTGGCTGTTATGCTGAAGTATCACTTTACAATGTGCTGTACTGATGTTTATAAATGCAACATGTGGCACCTTTAAGATGCTGTGTCTCCTGAAAGAGGCTGTAGTGTAAGAAATACACAAAGATTCATCGTCACGTTTTTACAAATGGTTGAGAGGACGGAGTAAAGAGGCTTCATGACGATGCCGGCCAGCAGCATCTTCAATAAATCCAGTCAGCCAACAGCATGGCAGTCGCAGGGTGAAGTCAGCTTGTGGTGACGTCTTATGATTAGACCGACTGTACCAGGCCGGAGGTGGACAGTCTGAGAGGAGGAGGGATTTTTGAGGAGTCGCTAGTGGTTCTTTCCACATGTACTCACACTACAGAGCCACTTTTCCCGCGTCAATTGTTTGTAGCTTATTGTTTATAGGCAGGATAAAAGTTTCTGATATGGTAGAGTATAAACAGATGAAGGTCAGATGGCCATGGGGTCTCTCTTGGTGAAGGTGCAGTCCCACATGATGCCGTCCCCACTGGGAGGATGGGTGGAGGGTAACAGGACCCGTGTGAACCAGTGACTGAGGAACAGAAGAACAAGTAAATTAAAATGTAGCTGAAAACAACAAAAGGCCAAAAACGTCATTGCTCTGCAATGTCAGCCACAAATATCAATTTATATATATATATATATATATATATATATATATATATACATATATAATTATAAAAATCACTGGCAGTGACTGGATCTTAAAGGATAACTCTGGTATTAAAGCACAGCACAACAAACTAACCAATTGAGGTAAAATTACTGTTTTTCTCAATGGAGTCTGGTAGAGAAATATAACGATGTCTCTTGATTAAATGAAAAGGATCTTACTCTTTAATAAAAAGGTCTATCTCTGTGGGAGTCCTATCCATAATGTTGTCAGACACTTACAGATGTACCTTGACGTGGACAGTTGCCCATTTTGTCCCTATCAATAATTAACACCCAAAAACAAACGATCAAAAATACCAGAGTTATCCTTTAAGATCTAAGATTTAATCTGTACATATCACACACTACATGATTTTCTCTGCTGAGTGTTAACACCTACTGACGCTGACTGAAACAGACCTGGTCCAGTTTAAGTCCAAAAGCTGTGAATACTTTTATTTTGAACAATTTTCTCCGATGTTAGACTCAGATTTAGCACATAATCCAGCCTGCCTACGTCAATCTGACTCTGTTCTTTCTCCTAATGAAGCTGAGGAACTGTTGAGGTTGTTTTGGGGAAAAGAAAATCTTAATAATGTGAGTCTGTGACTGTTTTGATCCATATCTAAGTGGAAGGGGGAAACTCAAGGTCTCTGAGATTAGAAGAAGAGGCTTTGAAACAACATGAAGAATCTCTAGGTTGGGGTGAGGACAGTTTGACCCTTTAAGACTTGGTTACATGTGCAGTTCAGGAAGTCTGAACTCACCTCCTTCTCTCCACACCGAACAGTAACTTCCAGTTGTTCATTCTGCCATGATGGTACGGATTTCTGAACATCTGCATTGAAACATTTACAGCCATTTTTAAAGTTGAATTTTGCACTAAAGACCTGTACTGTGCTCTAAAGACGTCAGTGTACGTACCTTGCCCTTCTCCCTGAGTCTTTTGGTCTCTTTGCGGTTGATGTGGCGCTCGACGCTGGTCTCTCCTCTGCTGATGAGCATGGCGTGCCACAGGGTGAGTCCTCCCAGAGCTACCGCCACCGAGCTGGAGGGGAGGAGGGGACCCGTTACAACCTTTATTTCATTTTTAAACAGAGAGATATGAGTGGTGTTATGTGTTGCTCACCTGGTCAGCACCCAGAGGAAGATGATACTCTTGTGAGCAGTGGTTTCACTGAAGGTGTAGGCTGGAGACGGGGTCTGATAATAACTCTAAAAGAGGCGGAAAAAGACAATCAGAGTGGAGATATTTCACTTCACTGTTTTACCTCACTGCTTTCACTGGTCTTCTTTTTTCTTGTTTGTGTTAACTCAAACATGCCTGGTTGTATTCAAAGCCTGGAGTTGTTTGTTTACCATCTGGCGAACACCCATGAGATAAGACCATCCTGGGTAAGAGGTAAATATGAGAGCAGAAAGCCAAGATCATGTTCAGGTCTCCTGTTTCACTTGTCCTTTGCCATTTGAGATCGACTTCTGCCTTCTTATTACCGTCTGGCAGCTGCCACAAAGCAATTCATCAAAGACAAACCTCGTGCAAAATATTAAAATGCATCTATTTATAGCTAAACTGGAACACACCACCAACAACAACAACATCCCACAGATACTGGCGGACAAAGTTAAAATCGGAGTTACCTCTATAGCGTTGTACGCCTCCACAAACAGGTCCCTGCTGCTGATGCTGCAGTAGATGCAGCCCAGGGTCATGTAGATGCAGAAGGAGAAGAAGTAGCGATGGTTGAAGTGGCCAACGCAGTTGTTCAACCAGGCTAGAAATATGTTCAGTTCAATACGTACAAAGTGGGAAATTACAGAACAGTTAAAGCCACAGTGTGTCGTTTTCTGCCGCTAAGAGCCTCTCAGCTTCAGCTAGAGAGGCTGCGAGCAGAACTGCAGCTAACGTTAGCTCAGCTTGTTTTTCTGATAATCCAGACATTCAGGAGGTTTTTAACAGGAGCAGAATAATCCACAGAGATGTCCTCTGCTCCAAAACAAACAGAGCTGGTGATTAAAGCCAGAAAAAAACACTGAATAAAGCAGTTTCACTTTTTGTTTTTCAGATGCTGTTTGGCAGAGTTGAGCTGCTGCTAACATTTGGTCAGCTTGTTTCTCTGATGAGCTGCAGAAGTCTGATGACAAAAATCCTTTATCCAGTTATAATCCAGTTAAAATGCATAGTTAAAAATAACCAAGATCCAAAAAGTGAATTGTAAAAATGTGCCTGAGTCAAATTTGACTGATTTTTAAAAGCACGGCCACAAACAGACCACGATTAGTTTCAGTTTAAAACATTTGGGATAATGTATGTACACAACTGAACAAAATATATAACTGAGGTCTAGTTGTTTCTAGACATTTGAATGTAGAAAAGTTACAAATTCTACCTTTTTAAATATAAATAAGTCCCAATATAAATAATCCTTTTGGTTCTCATGCATTTCTTGTAAAAGGATACGACAGTGGTGGTCCATCTTCAAAACACACCTGCAATATAACAAACCATTTACAGCAAAAAATTAAAAGCTGAACTAATCATTTAACTGTCATGAACAGAGCTGGGGAACTGATCTTACATGTTGCAGATGCTACAGTGGTGCGTCCTGGGCGGTTTTGGAGTGATACACTTCTTACAGATGGACACTGAGGGAATATGAACATTGTCCTGAAGTAAAGGAAAACAGAAAACAAACATAAAGAGGATATTCCCAGTGTACGGAGCATCTACACAGTGTCACTTTCCCTCAGAGCTGTGAGGAGTTTGGTACCTTGGGTGGATGTCCTGCAGAGGTGGTGGTGGCCTTGAAGTAATGGAAGACCACCATGACGAGGAGCCAGTGGCCACAGCAGAGGTGCCAGACGATCCAGTGCACGGGGTAGGTGCTGAGGATTGTGGGTAGGACGAACAGGTAGACGATGACTACGACTGAGGTCGTCAGGAGGGTGACCAAACAGACAAACACCTGAGAGAGAGAAAGAAAAGGGAGACGAGAGGGTAAGGAAAGAAGTTAGAAGTGTAGAAAGAAAAGAAAGGAGAAGAGAAGCGAGCTCACCACTCCAAACCAGCGGGTCACGTTGTCCACAATCCAGTAGACGGGTTCGAACACACAGTCCAGCAGGGTGTCTGAGTTGCTGAGGCTGTTGTAGTACAGCGACTTGAGCAGCAGTTTGCTGTAACTCCACAGCTCCAACAACCTCCCGCTGATCCACGGTTTGTTCCCCCCGCCTCGCCATCCTCCTCTCTGTGGGCGGCACAGCCGGCACCAGCGCAGGGCGAGTCGCATGGCCCGGGAGAGCTGCCACCTCCAGCTGCTGCCCATACGCATGCCACCGCCACCACCACCGCCACCTCCTCCTCTCCGACACACTCTGCCTTCCAGACACACACAAACACACAGACACACAGACCAACAGTTACAAACACAGGCTGCGTAGAACAGCAGCTCCTCGTAGCGGAGCCTGACGGCCGCTGAGGTCTCCATTGTCGTCTCTCGGCCTCAGGAGGAGCCGTCAGAGCTCCTGGTGCATTTGAAAACGTAGCCGACGAGACGACTAGTGAGCGCCGACACGAGAGAGCAGGCAACACAATGGACTTCCACGCCTAGAAAGCCCTCCTGTTCCTAGAAAGCACTGAAGTTATTTAAGTTTGGTGACAGCACCCTCCATGTAACACATATCGGACAAAGCAAACAAGGACAGGAGCTATCAGGTAATGAGCTGCACCCCTCGGCCCTGACAAATAAACTTCTTGCAGATTGGTAACCCTGTAAGAGGGAAATGTGAAGGGATGAATGTCGTAAGAAGGAAATAAAGTGGTTACCTGATCCCGGGGCATCATTTCATGAAAGTGAGTATTGGTTACACAGATAAGGCTTGTTCAGGTTCTCCAAAATAGGATGGCATTAATAATGAGAGATGCTAATCAGGGACCTTTAGAGGACAGTAACAGTAACAATCTGCCCTCATTTTTCCTCCGTCTGCTGCTATTCCACCTGACACGGTGACCTCTGTCGACTTTGGTCCATATTTTGTCAATATTTTTGTTCAGCAGACAGAGTTTGTTGGACATTTGTGAATGTTTTACAAGAAACAGAAAACACGACACATGTCCCATCTGTCGAGGTTAAACATGATGACACTGATAGGTCTTCAACTCTCTTTATGAAGAGGTTCCACAGCCAACATTAATAAATCATGACCACATTAATTATATAAGTGTAATTACCCTATGTGAATGTGTGGAAGCCCAGAAAAGATCAGAAAAACAGACAGGTTAGGACGGCAAGTAATTATTGTTTTCAGAATTAATTAATCTTTATCTTTATTTTGTCTAAATGGTGGAAAAAATTCAAATTCCTTGACTTATCTACCTGTCTACACCCCAATGATATTCATGTTACTATCATGTAAGGCAAAGGAAAAAGATCACATTTAAAAATTAATTGGACAAGTATCAAGATTGTTAGGGATTAATTTTCTGCCCATCTACACACTGATTAACTGACTAATCGCTATTCATGGTAACAAAATTATAGACAGGTTACAAGTTTTAGCCATAACTAGTGATTATTTCCATTATTGATTAATCATTTTCTTAAGTAATTGGTTAACTGTACATAAAATATTAGAAAAAATAGAGATTTTTAAATTTCCTAGAGGCAAGCTGATGGAGACAAATCACTTCTGTTGCTGTCATCTGCTCGAAAAGTGACATAAATGAATAATTAATTATCATAATTATTGCTAGTTTATGTCATGTTTATCAAGTAATTGATTAATGGATTAATAGCTTCAGGTCTTTGTTGAGACACAAAGTCAGAAGTGCAGTTAAATTCATGAGATTGTAAAAAGAAAATTTCATTCACTCTGGTCTGAATTAGTGGGTGAGTTGATGAAGTTGTTGCGTTTTCCCCTCAGCTTAGTTTCTTTTCGCACAGGAAAAAATTCAAGCAACAGTAAAAGCCTCATTTTGATTTTATTGTGTGAGAAAGAAAACACAGGAACAAGGTGCTACTTGCCCAGATATCCAGAGGGCAACACACTTTGTAACTAATCCAGATCAGACGTCGATTTATTCTCTGGCTAACTGTTACCAACTGTTGATCTCACTCCGTCCTTTCCCAGAATGCAACAGGCACTTGCTACAGGAGCTGTTTAGCTCAGAGTACTCCTTTGCCATTAGGTCAGACTGAGGTCAGATCACATATCCAAACGATTCACCCTCAGTTTATATTGTAATTATTTTTATTTTTGTCATTCCATGCATCTCTTTTTTTTCCTTTTGCTGGCAGAAAAAGGCTTCCATACGACTGAGGCCCCTCCTCTGTGTCATCATGGCAGAAGTCAAAAATAGTGGATGAAATTAAAAGGTTAAATTAAACATGTTACAGTCAGGGCTGGGTGTTATGACTGAAATCAATATCGTGAAATGTGAAAAATGCACCACCTTCTGGAGACACATGCGGCAAAGGCGTAATATTAATCTCCATGTTGTGTACCTGGCAACATGAGAGAGTGGCACATAGCAGGGCACCGCAGTCTCTATGGCAACCTGCTGGCCTAAATCTGGTCTTAGAGGAAAGGAAGATCACTGCCTGCGTGTCTCACTGTAATAAGCTTTACCTCGTCCTCTACCTATGAACTGGTGCAGTCTCTATGAGTTGCAGAGGTCAATATGATCGTTTGTATTGTTGTGGTGGAATCATAAAAACATACATCAAGCAAAAACACAAGTATATTAATGAAGTAGGCAGCTGAAAGGGTATTGATCGCCATTTTTAGAGTTGTTTATAAGCTGTATATACAAGTTTTACAGCTGCTGGACAGCTGTAATAAAAATGTTTTATAACTCATCCTCTTTTCATCTCTGTATCTTCTCCTACAAAGCAATAAACTGCAGCTAAGTCCTGGCTTGTGAACTCATAGCTTCACACTGACTCAACACTTTGACACAGATCACAGCTGCTCTCTCTCTCTCTCTTTTGCATTTTCTTTCTCTGATAATTCCTTTGAGACACTCGGCAAGTGTTAATGAATGCATCGCCTCTGGATGCAAGTTCAGGCTTACTGCACATTTTGCCTGTGGTTATGGTTATTATAATGCTGTATGCACCTGGAATGATGATTAATTAGATGATTAATCAGTAGTTCAGTTGATAGAAAAGCAATTGTTTTGATAGTTGGTTAATCATTTCAAACATTTTTTAAAGCAAAAATTCTCAGGATTTGTAGCTTTTCTCTGCTTCATATTGTTGCTCAGATAAAACAAGCAACATGAGCAACTAAACAGATTAGCTGATAATCAAAATAATATGTACATGTGGCCCTGATACAGTAATATAATTATCTCATAATGTCTTCTCCCAGTCTTAAAATCCACAATACAGTCAAGCACAAGATTCCTTCATTTGGTCTCCATTTTGACAGCAGCAGACCATTTCATACCTCAACCACAGTTTGGATTAGATGCCGTGTGAAAGCATCACCAGTCAAACCCAGTACATCATCATATTATTTTATATGCATGGAAGTAAAATGTCTCTTAATATAATATCGGTCAGTGCCTCTGGGGCTGTAAAAAAAAAAACCCCCACAGAGAATCAAACATCTTTGTCCAAATGATGGCTGAGGCAGAAGTAAAACTATGTGATAAAAGCTCACACTGACTGAGTGAATTATGTTATTATATCACAAAACTGTCTATTTTTGACAGTCAACCAGCAGATGATCCCATATGTCATGTTTTAACGTTAGCTAGCTAACTGCATGCTGCCTCCAGCCACCTTCAACCCGCACCGCGCTAACGGTCCATTTTCAGACGTACACTAAACCGACCCGGACTAAACTTGACTTACCTGGTCAGGTGAAAGGGGCGGACAAGCCAGTAGCACTACGGTCAGGTCATGGTCAGGATTAACTGTTAGCTTAGGTCTCCACTGACTGACTGACTGACTGCAGCAAACACTCGGCGAGTGGCGGTTCACACGGGGATCGTCTGTTATACAAATGACTCACTCAGCGCAATAAAAAAAAAATCACGCTCTTAAGTCCGCTAACTTGGCTGCTGCGAAACATTTTAAGATTTTTAAGAAGTGGAGTCAACTGTCGTTCCAGCTTCTATAAGTTAGTTTGGTTGATTTGCTACTAAACCGTTAGACAACGGCTCCCTATTTTTCTTATTTGTCCCAAAAAGTAAGGGCCGAGTGGCACCTCTTCTCTATTTGTGTTCTTTGGTGGCGCCTCGCTTGAAAGCGCGCAATGTATCCTGGGAAATGAAGTTGTATTTTGCTGTACCAGTTCATCGAAACGTCTCTCAACTCACGCTTTTGTCATTACAAATAACATAATAGCATGTTATTATATATTCTCAGTAGCAGCCCTCAGTATTATAACAATAAATATTTCATAAATCGGCCATTTAAAATAAATAAATAACGCATTTACAAAATTTGACATAACCAGGAAGTACTAAGGTGTCATATGACTGTAGAAAAATGGCCGCGGTACAGTGGTAAGTTGCTGTTTTCTTATTCAAAAAACACCTTATTGGCAATATGAATCAGTTAAATCGTGTATCTGTTTGTTTTGTGCAAATGCTGAGAACATACGTGCAGTTTCAAATGCTTATATCTCGAGCTGTAGCATAATTTATCACCCGAAATGTGAAGTCAACTTTTTTAGCAGGTTTTAAACATGAGATTTTCAGTCAAATTAAACGTTACCAAGTGATATTTTGGCTGTGATACACTCTGTTGTCAGTCTTTCATTCTTTAGAGTAAACTCATATCTCCTGTCATATCAAGCTGACATTTGTCTCCCATGAAGATATCTGGGAGCTTTTTCCACCACAGACCTTCATGTTTGTTTAAGACAAGCTCCCATGTAGAGCTGCAACAGTTAGTCGATTAATTGAGTCGCTAATCAGGTTA
>BRZM01003249.1:0-15935 GCA_033238685.1 Lates japonicus | reverse complement strand
GAAGTAGAGAGGACTGAATAGCCAGAGAAAGTGAAGCAAAGGAGAGGAAACAAGGAAAGAGAAACAAGAGGCTGGGCTAGAGGAGTGAAGGAGAGCAGATTGCAGAATAAAGAAAAACAAGAGAGAGATAGAACATGAGAGAAACAGTGCAGTGGGACTGAGTGATATTGAACCAGGCAGGTCTTTCCAACCCTGTGAATCCCATCTCCTTAGAGACGGTGCAGCCAGATGGACAGGGCAGAAGGTGTGAGTGAGAGGAGGGAGAAGAGGGAGGGAGGCAGAGGGAGTGTGCTGTTGTCCTAACCTTGAAGAAGCCAATGATGCCCACTCCATATTCCACACAGTACTTGTCCAGCAGCTCTCGGTTCCAAGCGTCCAAGTTAACATACTTGAGAATGTTCTCATAAATCACCAGTGTGAAACGCCCGCGCTCTTTGTCCGTCAGCGTGGGCATCCCCCTTACCGGGAGAGATCTCGGTCCGGTACCTGACTCGGCCGGATTCCAAAATGGCCACGATCTCCTGACCCAGTTGAGAATACTGGCTTTCCACAAACACCAGAACCACAGGATCTGTCCTGGCCCCTCCGAGATCCACCCCGGGGCCCCCTGAGACGCTTCCGAGTAGCAGCCGGACGCAGTGACCGGTCACTGAGCGCGGATGCGCCAAGCCGACACGCCTCCTCCCGATGGCTCCAGCTCCCGCTTGACGCCATAGAGGAAGTAGGCAGAGATGAAGACGCTGACGGTGCAGAAGAGGTACAGGAGGAGGAGGGAGGTCTGCAGGGGGAGGAGACGGACCAGCCGACGGAGGCGCGTCACGCATCCCAGCATTTTTTCATCGCCTCGCTGGCGATTCCCGCCCACCGGCCCAGCAACACTCCTTGGGGGCAGTCTCTCTCGGTGTGGGTAGAAAACGGCGAGCAGGGATTATTCACAAAAAAGTCAGTCTTGTTATGGAGCTAAACACAAACGGCATTAAGGTAGCAGCTGCAGCAGCTACTGGAGAAAGAAATGAGGCGGTCTCACGTTGGCTCTCCCTCATATTGCAGCGCTGCTTATGTCACCATGGCAGAGAAATAGGGGGCCTTGGACCGCTGGTACACACTTATGCCTCAGAGGGAAGGCTGGCAGGCCGAGTCACTGGTGGAGAAAGATGATGGAAGACTCCATCACCTGTCCATCATGTGAACCTGCCAACCGTGTACCGACTAGATTTCGCCCCACTCTTTTGATTGGAGAATGATCTCTTGAGGAAAGTGAGGTCACACAGGTCATCTCAGCGGCACCATTCCCTCAGGATCGAATCCCCTGACCTAGAAAAACAGCGAGATGGGAGAAAATATTGTTAAAATCTGAAAGCACAGCATCAGCTCCTATAGAACAAACGACATATCACACTCTTTTGTTGTGTGGGTTTAGCAGTGTGTGTGGGAGATGTGGTGTGTGTATACTGCCAGTGCCAACACTCCAAAAGTTCACTCCAAAGTAGTCCTTGCATTCACCTACACAAAGTAAGAGCTGCCAATTCCCCCCCTACACACACACACACACACACACACACACACACACACACCTAACCCCTGTGTGCGCAAACACGCTGGAGGAAAAAAAAAATAAAAATCACCCGCTCACGCAGCCTCCACACAATCAATAGGCAGAATGTGAGTGACGACAAAGCCTCGGGGCGAGCCAATTCCCAATTCAGTCCAGTAGGACTGTGACTGCATACAAGTGAAGCCATCACCCGCGGGGACACTCGCCTTCTATTTCCCTCAAATCCTCACAGTATCGAGACCAAAATGGAGCGCAGGAGAAGAGAGAAAAACAAGCTGACGGGAGGGAAATGATCCAAGAGCAGAGGAGTGGATGACAGTGCGAGACAGACCTGGCAACAATAGGATCCTTTACTCTGAGAGAAAACCACCTTATGACACTCAATATACACTCCCAAAACCCTCCGCAGACCTATCGTAATATACCAGCCCTTTAGTCAGTCTCCGTCAGGCCAAGTGTGAAGAGTACAAGATGCGGCATGAGGACGGTGCGAGCTAGTCACTTACAAAAACATCATTTCTCCATTTAGAGGCCTGGTGAAGAAAATGAGACAGAGCATCATTACCTTTGCATGGAAATGCTCTGTCCATTAAGCTGGAGAGCCATCAAGGTGTGCACACACACACACACACACACACATATACACAAGCCCTTTATAAAACCCTAGATACCACATTACAGCAGAGTCACACCCCTCTCAACCCAAGCACATTAAACAGTGACCACCAAACCCATCAAGACTCATCAGACACAAATCAGACATAAAATGGATTTGATAATGCCATCAGAGGGTTTATTGGTAACACTATAAACCAAGGTTTAATTAAAGGTAAGTAACATTAAAAATACAAGAGTGGCCATACTTTGCTCAGGACAGCAAATCCTATGGGCAACTATCATCCATCTGACAGCATTACAATCAATAAATTATTGATTTTTCACAATCTGATAGGAGATAAACTTTAGATCATACCATACATTATTTTTAACAGAGTTCCATAAAGATAACCCTTTGATCATTTGAAGTTATCATGCACACAGTACTACATGGCTGAAAAAAAAAATTAAGCTCACATACTGTCCCTTCAATGTAATCAAGGTCAGCCTTCTGGAGAGTATCTCTGCCCCCTCTAGGCCTTCCAGCTAAGCTTAACAGGATGCCTTAAATCTCCCTGTGAGCGCAGTGGAGAAAAATCACACTTCTTTCTCTCTGAGTCGTGTCCAAGTTTCCTCTTCACAGGGAGGCAGAGTCTAATGTAAAGAGAGACCGTGAAGAAACAGTGGGCGTTTAGAGAATGTATCGCAGCGGAGCAGACAAAAACCAACAGCCCTGGTCGCTTCAAGATCCCCCCCTCTCCGGTACCTTGTTTGTTCATTTCTGAGGGAGCCAGGGTTCGTGCCACGGCATATCAAAGTATGATTAGCCACAGGAAGCGAAAGCTGCTCCAAACAGTGAGGCAGAAAAGAAGACATGGGAGACAACTTTTAACACTACGCACTGAGGCCACAGTGTTTCTTGGGCAAAGGGCTTGTGTTGCCACTTAGAAAATAAATAAATAAAAACTTGCAAGGTCATGTTTCTGATGAGGTGTAACGATTCTGAAACTGAGACCAGGGCCGCAATACAAAAGTCCACAGTATTGTATCGTAGAAAGACAGAACCATGATATACCTCCTCCCCCCAACCCACTGCCACCACTGCAGGTGCAGCCTGTTGAGCTCTCATTATGTTAAAGCTCATTTTTTTGTTTCACAGTTATCACTACAACACATTAATAACACACATCATTTTCCTACTGTGTCTGTCATGCAACTGTTCCGGTCCAATCATGATCAACTGATCACGCCTGCAGTAAAAGTTATGCTAGTTTAATTAGCTCAAGATGAATAATAAGATTGCAGACTGCCACCCCGACACACTCAAGACAGCAGTGAGTGAACATTTTTGTTTATTCCCCACCCCCCACCAAAAACAAAACAAAAAAAAAAAAACAGACACTAAGGTACGAAATGAACCATGGATTTAGGGAAACATTACCCCTCATGAGTTAGGGGTAGCTGGGACAATAACTCAGTATTATTCTTGTTGACTTTCAGCAGAATTAAGGGCTACAGCTTACAATTATTTTCATTATTGACTAATCCATGGCTATTTTATTGAATAACTGATTAGTCGTTTAGTCTGTAAACTGTTAGAAAACTGTGAAAAACGCCTATCACAAGTTCCCAGAGCCCAGGCTGACATGTCTTCTCACTGCTTGTTTTCTCTGACCAAAAGTCAAAAACCAAAAGGGCAGCTCCTCATTATGTTTGAGAAGCTGGGGCCCATGAATGTTTGGAAATGTTCCTTGACAAGTGACTTGTAAGAAATTAATCAATTATCAGAATTGTTTATTCATTTTCAGTTGACTACAGCAGCCCTGTGGAGTTTTACTGCAGAAAAACAGTGTCTGTTTACAGCATTCCTCACCATATGTCCATGTCATCTCTCTGTTGTTGAAGTTTATAACTATGAGCAAGTAACAAAAAAGCTCATTATGCACAACAGTGAACCATGCTTCTATACTTCGAACATCAGTTCATCAAACACGTATCACTAAGCCCCATCCTTTAAGGAAGAAGCCATTTTAAAGTAATTTCCTGTTAATGATTAATCAGAATGAAGTTATGTTATCTTTGGCCTTTGTCTGCAAAAGGACAATAAGGTCTGCCACGACACTAACAACACTGTTGACATGGCTTTGGAGTAAATGAAATGGTGACACAACACAAATGGAGGAGGGACACAGAAAAGCTCTCATCCCCGCCTAATTCGCAGCAGTCATGACTGCCTCCTAACGCTGACCTTCAGCCCGTGATACATAGAGCTACAAGTGAGGGAAGGAAGGGAGAGGGGGATAGAGAGAGAGAGAGAAAGAGAGAGAAAGCGGGTGACGGCCTGGGCGAGGGGAGTGAGAGAGGAGCTGACACAAATAAAAGGCAAAGGCTCAAGGCCTCAAGTGTGAAGCACTGAGATCAGGCCAGCTAAACAGGGAGTACAATACATTAGACTATAATGGAGATGAGGATATGGCACAGACTGAACAGAATAATGGCTAATGGATCTCAAATGTCTGCACGCCCATCTCACCTAATGCACCTTCTTGCTTTATGTGCCACGTATACCTTAGGAGAAGCCAAGAAACAACCGCAAACATCTCTGTCCTCCTTCCTCCAAAATAATAGATGCAAAAATGCAGAGGAGGAAGAAAAGGGAACATGAATATTTCATGTTTAGCAGAAGCTGACGAGAGGTATAGCCAGCAGACATATCCATGAGGTAAAGAGCAGCCAAAAGGTGCGCAGAGACCAGAGTGTTTCAGTCTGCCAGAGAGAGTCTGTGTCTTAACTCATGCATAAAGGAGAGGCAGATGGAGACTAATGTGTATCTGATAGGCTGCCTTTTCATTTTCAATGATGGAGGGAGCTCAGACTGAATATGAGCTCTGTAATTGCACATGTGGACAAAAAGTCTCCTCTAAAAATATGGAAAGGTGAAAAAGGAGACAAAAGCAGAGGAAGGGAAGGAGATGATCAACTACAAAACCTTGAGAAAACAAACAGATTGGTAGGCGAAATGAGTAAGAAAATCACCCGACCCCCCTCCCTGCCCAAGGGCGATCATCAATCTTAAGGCTTTGAAAACATCAATTAAAATATTTCCCTCATTATTTTACAGCAGCTGAATGATGGCGACAGAATCAAGTGGCAGGCACAAACAATGGCAGGTGACGGCCGAGAGGACAGACAAATGCTTTCCCTCAGGGTGGGTGGTCACTCAAACCTGCTCGCTCTACATCACGGGAAGCAGGCCAGAACCACACTGCTAGATTAATGAGAGACGATGAGGAACAGGAGGACGGAGCCTGGTCCTCAGCTGTAACAACTCACTGGATAAACAACGCTAAGGCTGGCCATATGTAGCCTCACACGTTCTATCCCCCCCCCCTCCCCCCTCCACCACCACCACCACCACCACCACCACCTCGACACTGCGGTTGCACCTCATTTTAAGTGTGAATAAGACTAAGTGTCCCAGGGCCTGAGAGGAGAGTCAGTGCATTAACGCTGTCAACCTGGGTCTGACTAGCTGTAGGTGATCCCTTTGACAAATAAACTTTTTAAGGAGCGCTGGACCCTCTGAGCCCCTAAGGACCCAACACTGCCCCCTTCTCCCCCCTTCTCCCCCTGCCACCCCCCACGCTGCAACCCGTCCCCTCATCGCCGACTGACAGAAATAAACGACAACCCTCTGTGTTCAATCACTACAGGCCCTGGCAACCACACGTTCTCCATGGAAACACAAGAGTTACGTTGTGTTCAGAGGCATGGAAACCGTGCAGAAGGAAATAAGAGGGGAGGGCGGTAATCCATCGAACACTCATCAAAAGGCTACTGTCACTTTTCTGTCTCCATCTGTGTATTGATGCGCATGTACCAGAGCGACTCGATCACAGCGGACAGGGACCCGAGAGACTCATTAGAAGATCAACAATCCAAATTATCTCGCTACATAGCGCACACACTCGTTTTGTTTGTATTTATTCCTGAGCAAATATTACTGAGCCTTTGTGCAAACACGCTCAGAGGCCTTACAAACGCCAAAACAAGTTTGGGCTGGCCGTCTGAATTGTTTCAGCGGGGCATGGGTCAAGGTTAAATGGGTAAGAATGTCGCTGATGTAATCCCTAATCTGTAATCCCGTTAATCTCGACACCGCAAACAGTACCAAATGTGCTTATGCCAGCTCTGTTACTGTGTGAGATGCCTTGAGGGGATTAAGAAGTGAGACACAATAGAGTGAGGAAGGCGAGGATTGGATATTGTTTTAAGAGAGAGGTCGAATGTTTTGATAGTTCATGTGCTGCTCATTTAGAGGCCTTTGCTGAGGCGACAAACTCAAAGTCTACAGTTTTCGAGGTGTTCAACTACTGTCAGCAGCTACAAGACTGCTGTGTTGGAATTCTCCACCACACGCAGTAAGAAGCAAAGCTAAAGCAAATTTCTGCATTTGCATTCAGCCTCCTACCCTTTCTTGCAAGAGATTAAACTTCAAAAAGCGAGAATTTTCATATTTCTTTTGAAGCACATCTAAAGCAACAAACAGGCACATGAGAGCAGCAAGGACTCGCCTTCTTAAAAAGGTTACTATTTTTTTTCCCTTCCTTAAGCCAACCCTGGCATTCATCAATATAGAATCAATCAATCTGAAATTTGAATTCCATTTTATGCATCCATTGTGGCGGCTGCGATTAAAGGCTCAGGCCGTGAAATAGCATGGAACGCCGCGGCGTATCCTCGCTCCAGCTTCCGCCACCCACCCTTCAGCCAATCTGAATGCGCGAGCAGGCAGCTTCATTTCAGCTGCAAACATTTACACCGACACTTCCCCTCTCCCTCTGTCTCATCAATTCATTTCATGCCACTGCGTGAAGGACAGAGGACTCGGGAGGGAAATGTAGTTTTGCCTTCTAATTCTCTAGAAAGTGACTTTCAGACCATTTCCCCTACCAAACCATGCGGCTGAATTATCACATCATTTTTCAGCACCTCAATTTACTGTCCCCAAGACTGAGGCAATTTCACAGAAGAAAAATGCCTTTCCTCAATTCGCCCGTGCCCCTCCAATTACATCTCAGGGCCCTACTTGAAGACCTCGATCCCAGTGCTGTCATAATTGAAATGATTGCAATGTTATTCGTTGACACAGTAATGGGACAAAGAGGCAGAGACTCATCTTCAAATCCAGACAAGGGAGTGCAATCTTTTCCTAAGAGCAATTATGAATAGAATGGGAAGACGGCAAAAATGTGTTCAATGACAATTAGAGAGAATTGGGGCATCCTCTGTACCACTACTGTACTGTATATTCTGCACCAGACAGAGCAAGATCCCACCCTTAAGACTTCCATTAGAGGGATCATGTCAGATCCCATCAACACAGATATCATCCTCCATGAGGATAACCTGAGCAGGCACAGGCATAATGGCATGATTACACATTCATATTATGTGGGGACGATTAAGACCAAGATGAATAAAAACACGGAGGGCAGGGAATAAAATATACATGGCACTCTGAGTCTTTTTCATCTTAAGATATGAATCCCAAACCTCCCGTCCTCTTCAGATCTGAGCTCGCGAGCAAGAGCTATAGGGACGGGGGATCTAAGAGCGGCAGGAAGTGTAAAATGGATTACCTCACAGTTGGAAAAAGCAGTGTGGATGAGCTGTGGGAGCCATGGGAAAAATGTGGCGGGGTGGAGACTAAGCAAGGAAGGGTCATTAGGGAATGGTGGAGCAAAGATGTGAAATGGAGACTTTCCTCAGTGGTATCACTCCCCTGGGCTGTGAGGAATAGTGGCGAGAGTGGAACTGGTAGTACCTTCATCAATAGTCTCGGCCACCTCCATGCAGCACATATAAAGCGCTGCATACACACGCACATTCTCACGCTACGAGGCCCCGCTGATAACCACTGGCAGCTTGCTACCACAGTATATCTATTTATAGACACTCTGTGCCCCATTTACAGGCATGGGCACACTGGATCTGTACAATAAAAAAAAAAACTGTTGAGAACATGGAAGACATCATTTGTATACTGCAGACCTTTATTAGCAGATGAGGGGGAGTCAAGGACGGCACAGAGAGAAAAAAGACACATACAGAAAACACTGCAGTGTGCTCAAACTCCATTAAGACGTACAGTACTATCATTACTATTATTGTTCAGACGTGACAACAGATCCAAACACAGCCAAGGTGTCATGTCTGAATTAGCTGCTATCTAATTTGTGTGATTACGCGGTGGACAGATTAGCCGGATACATAACGAGAGAATGGCCCGATTAAGCCAATGAAAAATAATTGACTCCACTTTGAAAGCTCCGCATACGATTTCGTCTTTGAGTGACATCGCAGACCATTAGTCAGCAGCCACAGGAGAGGAGATCCTACAGTGTGTGCCATTGACATACATAATAATTTCCTTCATTTGTCTTTTCTGATGGTTTGACATCATGCATATGGATGTCCTGCAGGGCTGAAATTCCTCCAGTGACATGTTTATGTGTGGAAATTATAGGAAGGACCTGAAGCAATGAATTAACCCCCACCCCCCACTCAGTCTACCTCCTCCTGCAAAAAATAAAAACGTACACTTCCGAGAAAAAGGGGTTAGGCGGCGGGGTGGGGTGGGGGTGGGGGCGGGGGGGGAGACTAGCTTACTCTATTGGATTTCTGAGGGGAGAAATAGGCTTGTAGTGCCTCGGACAGCCAACGCGAGGCTCAGGGAGGTGGTGGCAGAGGGAGGAAAGGGGTTGGTCATTTATCATTTTTGTCAGTCCTGGTGGAAACGGGAGGTGGGGCAAGAGAGGGAGGGGGGGGCTTTCATATAAATTGAGTGTAGGTGGAATCAATGTTGCGTTGTTGGTGAGAGCAGGGAGGGGCGAGGGAGCCAGATCAATGCTGCTGGGAGTTACTGTTTGTTCCCATTGTTTATCTACCGTCATCTCAGGACTCTGCTGAAGGACAAGGGAGCACGGCGGGCAGGACAATGTCTCCACTGGGACTAAGGATTTGTAATGGGTCCCACCCTTATAAAGACAATAGACATCATTCAGAGGTGAAAGTCATACTCCTCGTGGATAAGGAGCCTCCGTGTGCTTGTGAGTGTGTGTGGAAATGCGTGGGAGTTAGGGGGGTACTGAGTGGAAGAGGCAAGTAGAGATAACAGTACTTGGCAGTGCGGTTTCATGCTGCAGGGTCTGCCGATCAAATCAACTGCCTATTCAGCAGAGAAAATCTATCCTAAATCTATCCATGGAAACTTTCTGACTAAAGCACAACAGTTTTATTACGACTTTTACACCTGCAGCGGAACAGCAATAACAGATCTGCTGACCTCACGTGAACCAGAGATGCTATCAAACAACAACACTGCTCGCAATGACCGCAGATGAATAAAAGAAAGCCATCAAACCAATAATAAAATCCCCAGGCATGCTGTAACATGGGCTGTGGCACACACATAAACAGTATAACTGTCTAATCTACTCAATCAATCTGGGCATGACCGAGGGGGGGAAAAAAAACAGCCGAGCAGAGGATGTATCCTGGGCTGTAAGAGGGATAAGTACAATTCCTACTCATGAAATGATGATGAGCAAGATTCAAGAGGCCGCCCAGTGAATTTCAGGTATTATTATTCCCGGGGGAGCCCTGCCTCCCCTACTCTCTTATACACTTCCCTCCTCCATCTTCCCTTCTTTCATGCCCAGATAAGAAACGGCCCGCACTGATCCGACTGTGATTCGCGCAGCAGAAATGCGTTCCCATGGGAATATCACGGTGCGGAAGAATAGCTGACACAAGAGATGAGATTCTGTTTTGCTGCCCATATTTTTTTGCCTGCGAGATCAAACAGATAGGATTTTTCCTCCTGCATGAAAACGTGCTCGTAATCATCAGCTTGCTTTCAAAGCACAATCAAGAACAAGAGATAAATGGATGGAAGTGAAAATTTGTCTAGAGGGCTGTATACAGTATGTTTTACATAAACAAACAGTACACACTTGACACACGCCTCCATCATGATAATTGGAGGCACTAAATGTGTGAAAACTCCAACTGCAGAGAAATACCCAGCCTCATGATTGTCTTATTGCAATAACAATAATTACACTCCCAATTGTAGCCCCAGTCATGAATCCTATTACTAATCCTGTGTGTTTTTTGAAACTGAGGCTCAGCTCCAGCTTTTCTCTTCTCTCTCATACTTTCTGCTTCAGTCGCGGTTTTTAAAACACAACCGCAGTCGAGCTCCACTGTTCTCCCCCAGTCTTCCAACGTGGCAGTATTCACCCCCATTGGATTGTTTCTATTTCTGCCTTATGACATTAGTTCAAATGGAAAGAAGATGAAAGAAAAATTCCACAAACTGATCAACAAATAATCAGTGCAGCCAGTTTTCAGAAGTTACATAATAAATTGGATGGGCCACAAGTGTGTGTCATTAAGATGTAAAAGTTGATGTTAATGCCACACCTGATACTAAATACCTGTCATTATGAAGACAAAGGAAAATGTGTAACAAAACACAAGGAAAGAGACACTGAATTATCCCTTGTACTACTGTAGTGTCCGTCACTAAGAAGGACAAAACTAAGTATCACAGCAGTGTATCTGCCAAGAGAAGGCCAGCCTTAATAAACTGACCATCGCTGCACTGAGGGACTCTAGTGTGAATGCCACCAAGAGGCCTGTAGCAGCACTGAGGACTCTACAGGGTTTCATGGCTGAGAGATGGGAAGACAGTGTGTTCAACAACTGTTGCCTGGGTGAGTCACCAGTCACAGTTTTACAGCAGACTGGCAAAGAAAAAGCCACAGTTAAAAAAAAAAAATGACATGACATCTCAGCTAGTGTTTGTCAGAAGGCATGTGGGAGAATCTGAAACAAAGCTGAAGTAGATTTTATGGAGTGATGAAACCAAAATATAGCCTTTTTTTGGCCATCATACTAAATGCTGTGTATGGTGTAAGCCAGAAACCAGACACTCATCACCGCCCCCACCCCACCCCCCACCACAAAGCCTGGTGGTGATGCTTTGGAGGTGCAGCAGGGCCCATAGGAACAGCTGAGGTAAAGGGTAAAATAAACCTAATACCTGTGGGGAAACCTGCTGCAGTTTGACAGAAAACTGTGACTTGGGAGAACATTTATGATTCATCAAGCCCAAAGATAGAGCAAAAGCTACACAGGAGTGGCTGCAACACAACAATGAATTAGCTGCAGGACTTAAAACTTGCAGTTCATGAAACCTAACAGAGCCCATGCAGTTTGTGTTAGGTCTATGTGTGTTGGCACAAACCTATCCTCATAGACATTAGCCTGTAGTTGATGCTAGACTAGGGCTACAACTAAATATTAACTTGAAGTTTAATAAATATGAGAATCATTATTTTTTGTTTCATATTTGCAGAGAGTTGTTTTTACTTTCAAATAAATACAAATACATTTTTTTTAAAGTCTTAATTATATCCATGTGATTCAGTAGTAAAACAATGAAACAGAAAAAGTCAATGAAGGTGAATTCTTTTTAGGTACTATACCTGCCAGTTCCTCCTATCGCCTCTCTCTTAAGTCTCCTCATGTTCCCTAAAATAAACACCGCTCTGCTACAGCTCACCGTTATCCCTTTCACAGCTTTAGTCTTAACTCCGCCACTACTCCAGACTCTGTCTATTGCAGCCCCTTGCCGACGCGCTCTACCTGTCCCCCAGCCAAGCTGCTTTCCCCTCCTCTGTTCTCATCCCGGACCGGAGGGTGAGTGTGGGGTGTCATGGAGCTGACAGGTCTATCTGGGCTCTGTCTACTGTGCTGGCTCTTCCCATTTCCCCTCTTCACTGCCGCCTCTTCACAGCTGCTGTGCATTGTACCGACACCACACACACACACACACACACACACACACACACACACAGATACCAGTTTACAGAAAGGGGGTAGCTAAAGCCGGTGCACAGGGTCAAGCCTCCGCGGGGCTGCATGCATGGTGTATGTCCTGGAACACAACACTTTGAAATCAAAACAATATTTCCTTTTGGAGAGGGGCGTGCAGGAGAGAGAAGGAGAGAGAGAGAGAGGGAAGGAGGTGTGTGTGTATTTATGTGGGAAGAGAGCTATGCTTTTCCCTGTCAGTTCAAGGAAAGACTGTCAGAGTTATGGATTAAATGCCACTCCGCAGCATCGTACACACACACACACACTGCCTGACATTTTAATGGCGTGTATATGTATGTGTGTGCTCATGTGTGTGCATGTGTCTCTGCTGTGGGTTATGGGTCCAAATAACCCAATCTAAATAACAAACTGTCACATAGTGTGTTAGCCGTGTAAAATCTAAAATCTGTTTCCTGCCACCCATCCATAACAGGCCGGCAGCTGCCAAAGTCAATGTGGTTCAGGCACACGCCGTCACCGTAAACCCTATGTAACACATTTCCCATTTGATATGCCTCTCAGCCATTTGCTCTCCTGAGCACACAAACAGCCGTTTTCAGTCTCTCTCCCTCTTTCTCTCTCGCTCATTCTTGCACACACACACACACAATTCAGTTGCACACACACTTCCTCTCGTAGAGCGGTGCTGTGTTTTCCCCCACTCCTGCTGGCTGTAACAGGTGTGGTGACAGAAGTTGGGGGTAGGAAGTAGTAAGGCGATCCAGCCACGAGTACCCGCTCCCTCTCCCCTCTTGCTAAAACATCCCCAGTCCCACTGCAATCCTTCACCTCCTGAAGGGAAACTTCCAATCAGTCCAGCAGATCAATACACCCTAGCCTCAGGATATGAGGCTCTATGGCTAACTAGAAGCACTCAAGGAGAGGGGAGTCTGTATTGATCACAAAGGGTTAATGAGACCTTGTGTGCTGGCTACGCTTTTTTGGTGACTGGAAATGCGTGACTCGGGTCAGTTAATTGATACAAATTGGTAACACACGTATAACTTGACTCCTGCTGAGGATTTAACACGGCTATTCTGCGGCCCATGCCCTTCATGTTTTGACACTTAACACTATCCACAAAGTTGAAGTAAGTCTGACTGAAATCATGATAATAGCTCCTCAGTCAGAGGAGAGCACAGTGCCACAGTGAATCAGTGCAGACTGAACTAGACGACCAGAAAGAAAGCAAACTGGTAAATCTTTTATCTGCACTGCAAGTAAAAATACGGAAAGCGATAAGGTTCAGGATGCCATGACATCTTTGCTCCAATATCAATTATTCAGCAACGCCTTTTCTAACCCTTTAATTATACATCAATGATAGAATAACAAAGGCTAGGGACGCTCACTGTGTTCCTGCTGACAAAGGCCATGACAATGAAACCGGATGGGGGAACTTTAGCCTTTAGGTAAGAGATGGAAGAAGACGGAAGCAAAAAGGCCTTCGGGCTGCTTTGCCCTGCTGTCGAGCTGTCATTCATGATGTAACCGCCTCACCCACTGTGTGATCAGAGATCAAAGGGTTAACTGAAACTCTGGCCTATAGCCCTGTGCTTACATTATTCAACAGCTTGTTACAACAGCCTGCTCCCTGATCTCACACACAGGGAGACAGAGCTGGAAACTCCAGGGAGGGGAACGCTGGGGACGAAAAGCCGGATTAAGGAAAAAAAAGGGGGATGACAGAGAGACCGGGAGGCTGGAGAGAAGAAGAAAGATAGGAGAGAATGAGGGTTGGACCTGAGGGATGTTGGGAAAAAAAGGTGAGGCATGGAGCAAAAAAAAAAAAAAAAAGAGTGGGGGACTCAATGGGATGAAAAGAGGTATTGAGAAAAGGGAAGGATGAGAAGGTGGTGAAAGATAGCGAGAGAGCACAGGTGGACAGAAGAGGAGGGCTGTCCATCTAAATCTGCCTGTTGCCATGGGCGATGGATCAGAACCAGTAAAAATGTCTGTTTAACCTTTGACTGCATGCCTAATTTGTTAGCTCACCTCCACGTTTTGTCTGAGGGAAGCAGAGGTTTCAAACAATATCTAAAAGGTTTTATTTCCAGGCTTTTCACAGCACAGTGGCAGAAAATGCCACAGTCAATTTACTTGCACCTCAAATATGATGAAACATAATAGCGATAGAGGGTGTTCTGCGCTTTCCTGACAAAAGTGTCCGAATCCATCGCTTTCTTTCACTCCGCAATGTCAATATGAGACATCTGAATACTGGCAGGCAGTGTGTTCAAACAGGTAACACAGTAGTATCCACTGGCTTTACACTCCTCTGAAACAGAACTCGCAGACACAAACTCACACACGTGCAAAACAACAAAGCAAAACAACATCCATCAGATAAGCACCGAGCTGACAGCGACCATGTTTTGGGAGCACCCTGTTTATAGTCCCAGACTCGCGCCGCTGCTCAGTGAGCGGGCTCCTTTGTTCATTAATTGATTGGCCTCCCCTGCTGGGCCTCAGTAACTAGGTTACACAGATCCATGAAAAGAAGAGGATTGGCCCCCCCGGTGAAAGGCGGAGGATAGATAGACGACTCCGGGGCAGGAATCCGAGTGTTAATATAACTAATGGAGTGAGGACGACAGTAACTTTATTGAAATCACCCTCATCTAATTAGAGCAAGCAGCTGATGAGAGCAAAGAGGGACGGGAAGGAAGGCTGGATGCCATTATGCAACAGTGATGTCACCGTCATATCAAGTGAATGGGCGAGGCTGCGGAAAGGTGAAGTGATGGCTGAGAGAGAGCGAGAAAGACAGCATGATGTTCATTATCCGGCTGTCACAGGCAGATCTCTCCCACAGTTGCACTGACAGTAACATCCCATCATTTTGCTCACTGTCACCTCTTCTTCTCCCAACAAAGGAAGGGGTGTTTTTTCTAAAATAACAGAGGCAGGTTAGGGAGAGTGCAGAGGTTGTTGAGAATATCACTCTCAGGTCACAGAGATGTTGAAGCACCAGGCCTCTCGTACCATGTCACTTGATAGGACTGGGTGACCTCTGAGACAAGGAGGAAAGCTAAGTCGCTAGAGACACCATGTACTGACTTTGCTGAAATGTGAGGGCGGTAAAGGCAACTGTTATATTCATTACCAGAAGTTTAACCTTCTGTCTCTTCATAATAAGGTCAGAAATGAACACGGATCAGGATAAAATTGTACTTTAAAATTCTTTAAATTATTTGAAGATTCTATTCCCTGCAATTCACTCTGCTTATTTTATAAACCGAGTTGTCATACAGTTTGTCTATACACAGAATGAATGCGATTACTGTGACTCCTGGGAACTCATCACTGGCTGATTATGTCCAATGTGTGTGGGCAAAAAACAATTTTGTTAATTAGTTTTTGGTCAGAAAACAACAAAGTCTAGAGTTTGAAGCAGTTGGAATAAAAAACAAAAAGAAACTGGCATCCTGCCGTAGACAGCACAAGTGGGCTGACCTCAGACAAGCCGCCATGTCCAACGAAACCATAACCACCAACCAATGTCTTTGAAAAACAAGAGGTTAAAGATGGGACTGTTTAGGGGGAAGCCAAAGTTTTTCTTGCAGTGGAATAGACTGTAAAACAAATTCTAGAGGTTGACAATGGATGTTTATGTACCAATAAGCAATGCAAATTAATTAATACAAAGTTAAATAAAATCACCCCTGCTAGAGGACCACCATGTCTCCAAACTGAGATTTAAAGAGGCATAAAAAACTCCTTGCAAACAATAAATGCTCTCACCCAGTTTTATAACTCCTCCAATAACAGAGACGGAGACATGCTGCGCCCGCCCTGTCTGCACAGGGTACAACAGCTGAAACAACGTTGGATC
>BRZM01003248.1:0-13106 GCA_033238685.1 Lates japonicus | reverse complement strand
GGGGGCTGAGGGGAGTCTGGCAAGATGTTCTGTAGCAGGAATGACAGCCAACACAGACAGACGGACAGACAGATTGACTGGTTGTGTTCTGATAGATAATGAGATGAGATGCCGACACTTCGGAAAACTGTAGGAGGAGACAAAAGCAGTATGTGCTACAAAAAAAAAAAAAAAACATTGGACAGGAGCCAAAGAGAATAAGATAACTGTAGATATACTGTATATCTTTTTAACTGGCTGTGACTGAATTACCAAAATACTGCTGATATCACAAGAAGCAGTCAAGCGTTGAAGCTGACTGTTTTAGTGAATATATAGGACAGGCCATTTTAAACATACTGACAAATCCATTCTAATTAACTTCTGTAACGCTGACTGACAAAAACTGTTCTTTAAAAATGATAACATCGCCAAGAGGCTTTGGTGTGGAGTGAATTATTTTTCACAGTAGACTGGAGCCTCCTGTTTGTGCTAGGGCTGTTGACAGTGATCACAGTAAGTTAGTTCAGCCAACTCAAGTGGAGCAGATTTATTATGACGAGAACATGGACTATGTATGTTGCACATACACGCATGAAGCCCAGCAATGAGGAGAACAGGCTGTGATGATAAACACTAACCCCTTTTACACTGCCTGTTTAAGGCGGGAATGTTGTGCTTTTGTTCTGTCTCGGCATTCTGTGTAAAAGCTACAGACACAGAATGGGTGGGGCGTTGTTATTCCACCTGTAAGCCGGTAAAGGAGCTAGTCACAGAGCCAAATCATCAATGCTGCTGTTACACACTTGTGATTCTGCCGTGCCAGCATGTTATGTCTAAAATCACATCCGGGGCAGCATTATGGTGTCTTTGTTTGGTTCAGTGTAAAAAGGTAAGGCGGCACAATGAGGGGTCTTCTTCAAAGCAACACAGCAAGATCTCTGTTTAAACGAGGCTACTGTCCTCCATCGTGGCGCAGAATCATAGCCTATGGATGGACTGTGGGGTGGGGGCGGAGTTTATGAAAGACTCTGTGAGCAGCAGTGTTTTGCAGCAGTTTTCAGATAAGCTGTGTATCAGCAGCACAGCAAAGATCTTTTATCTAAAGTGTGTGTTTGTAAGTGTGTGTGTGTTATTCTGAAGGCTGGGGACATGCTAAACAGGAATTCCACCGCGGCAGGCCTTTTCCATAGCAGACGTCTTGACTTGTCATGGTGGGAAAAGCACAGGTGTACTTAATAACATTAACGAAGGCTCTGTCCTGGTCACAGTGTAACAGTGAGCCAACATGAACAATATCGGACCCTGAACCTGAGGCAGCTAAATCAAATTCATTCATTTTCATTTACATCTGTGATTTTCCTAGTGTGACAGATCCAAATGTCCTCTGTGATAAATGTGTGTAATAATCTTCTCCTGGTAAAGTAGACTAAACTTCCTGTCCCACAACTGCATTACATTTTATTTGTCACCTTTTCATTAAGTAACCATGGAGCTTACAGGTGCAAATTGCATGATTCACACAAAAGTAAAATGTCCCAGCTTTCACCATTTCCCTTTGTTCTTGTCATTGAGCAGTCCTGTCCCACAGAAGAGCCATGCACAGATCTGAGTTCAGTTTAAACCGTGTACCTGCTGAACTTATTCTATGATTTGCATGATCTGAAAACAAATCATGACCTCAGATGATGTCTGACTGACTTCTTGATCCATCATAGCCCCTTTTTTGAGCACCAGATCACAAGCTACATTTCATAGCTGTTAGTGCTCTTGACTATTTTTCTCAGTCTGTCTCTCTCTCATTTCTATCCCTCTCTGCTGCTCTATAATTTTAAGCCTCATCCTGTCCTTCACTCTGTGTTCTCCAGTTTGTTACTCAGGCCTGCTTCTCTCCTCCCTGTCCTCCTCTCTATTTGCTTTAGAAATACCTCACCCTGCTTTCACAATCATCATGTTTACATTAGGCCCTCTCTCCCTCTCCCTGTCCCTCCTGCACCCTACCCCTCCTCTCCCACTCTCCCTCATTCATCCCATCTCATTCTCCTCTCTTTCTCTTTTTTGCCTTTTTCTTAAAGTCACAACTCGCGTATAATTCTATGCTGAAGTCACCTCATGATACTGCAGTGTTACTACTTACTCACTTCTGGTTCAAATGAACAGCTCGTATTCATGTCTGTGTATGTGTAATTATGAGCGCTGTCACCCAATCAGAGCTCAGCATGGCTTCACCTCAGTTCATCCATCCAAACCTTCACATGACTAAACTCTGTAGGAGTATCACACACAGTGACACTGAGCTGGATGCTGGCCACACTTCATTTATGATAAGTTGATCTGTTAACAATGGTGGTTTAAAAAAGGAAAGACACACAGAGGGAGCAGCTCTGTCCTGCACTGCACACTGTCGCAGCAGTAAAAATATGCACAGCCATCTGTCATTAAGGACACAATCCAGCTGATGTCAATCATCAGTGCATATTATTCAAATCCTGTTAGAAATAAGACAAAGGTTGAAGTGGAACCTTTTATGGTCACTGAGTGATCCATCAGGTCAAAAAACTATTTACACAAATGAACATATATGTTCACCAACTGCCACAACAGAACCTAACCTTCCCTCTCCTCTCACCAACCATGACCATCCTTTACCCAGTTACACTAACCTAAAGCATCTCACTGGTACATCATATTGGAGATAGTTCAAAGCTTGGGAAAGTAATGAGGTTCATTATCTGCCTGGCCTTTTTCACATAAAAGGTTCTAAATGTTTTTTTTTTTTTTTAAATCTGTCTGAGTGATGCCAAAGTTGCATGTTTTCTGTTAAACACTAGGCTGTCATCTGCAAATTACATTTATACTCTGAGAGCTGCAACTCACTATTATCTTTACTATTGATTAATCTGCCATTTATTTTCTCATTTAATCAATTAATCACTTGATCTATAAAGCAGACCAATGAGATTTTCAGTTCATTCTAATGTTACAACAGTTGATATAACGCTTTTAATCATTGTCACCTGTGAGTCACAGTTTGTCCACCAGTTTCACCACATTATCACTCACCCTTTGTGATGTGGTGGAATGACTAGAGATGCAGTGTGTGAGAGAGTGTGTGAAGTAAGGCTAACTCAACAGCTATAACTAGGTAATTTGCTTTGAGGGCTGAACTGCTGTGAACAGTCACAACACTAATTTCTCAAACTCAAAACCTATCCAAGACACTGATGTCCCCAGAGGAGTTTAATGAATGTTAGACCTGTTATCACAGTACCTGATCATGGGCACAATGTGTAGTGAAATATGTGCTGTGCACACCTCCTCATTTTTTCACACTTTGTGTTGTAGATGTAATTTTATTGATCAAACTGCCATTTTTTGTCAATTTGGTGGAAAAGAGGTCTGACTGTCCCTGAGTGGAGCAGCCACAGAGCAGACTGAAACCCCACAGATCATTCTGTGGAGAGACTCAAGATAAAGCCCGCAGACACCGCATCCAACGACGGAGCTGAAGAGGATCTGTCAGAAGAATGGGACAACTGTCCAAATCCAGGTGTTCAAAGACTGTGAGGAGACTGAACCAACAAGACATCTGAAGCTCTAATCGCTGCCACAGAGGCTGAAAACAAACAATCTGAATTAAGGCTCTGGAAGACTTTAGTAAAATGAGAGATTTCACTTTGTTGATTTTATTTAATTTGTAAATAAATTCTATTATGTTCATAGTGGCTGGAACAAAACTGATCCATTTAGTAAAAGTGAATACTTCTTTGAAATCACTGTAATTTCTCTGGTTAAAATGGAAAAGAGATTACTGATATTACATCTTTGCTACTGAACACGTGTGTTGACATGCCTCTCTCTCTCTCTCGCTCACACACTCACTCTCTCTTTATATACCTCCTCCATTTTCTTCTTCTCCTCTCTCTGTTCCCCAGCTGGTAATATGACTCTTCTATCAGGCCGACAGAGCTGTGGAATCAAAAAGACACAGAGAAAATATAAGCATAAACCTTAGTGGCCCCAGCCCACCCCCTACCTCCTTTTCTGTTTGCTCTCTCTTCTCTGTCACTCTCTCATCTACAACATCCCACCCCAAACAACCCTCCCACTACCTCTCTCCAGTCCCTACCCCCAACCACAGCCTCTCTTCATCTCCAGCCTCCCTCTGATGAAACAAATGTGCCTACTGACAACACAGCGCATTGGGTAATATGATTTCTGTGTGCAGAGATATTACCAGTGATCTGAGCTTAAAACATCACTGATATATACACTTGTCATGTGTGATATGTTAACAGCAGTAAAATAAAAATAGTAAATGCACTGGTAATCTTGCTAAAGAAGACGTGAATGTGAAATTCTGTTCATGACTGTTCACAGTCAGCTAATGGGTGTACTGTTATATACAAGAAATCACCACTTATTCACTGTCACACATCAATCAAACTGTGTCTCTGCCAATTAAATGTCACAAATAGTTTTTTCCCAAGATTTATTTTTTTAGACTTTTCTTTATTCTGCAGTGACCCCTCAAGGAAGTGCACACAGCACAAGACAACAAAACTGTGCAACAGCAGGACGCTGAAAACACACTACTGCTGAAAACTCATACGTAGTTGGAACTTGGATTGGGGCAAAAGTCAGCAGAGCGGTGGCACTCAGGCACTGCCTGCAGAGCGTCTGAACCCAGGGTGTCTGGGTACAGCAATTTTTTTTTTTTTATAACCACAACGCCACACCGTTGCTGTTGCTGGGAGGTTTAACAGAGGAAGAGAGAGGGAGCCTATCTGTGAGAAAACTGTTGGTAAATGGGAAGGTTCAGACAACCAACCTGTGAATAATCCAATCAAGCAGCAGCCAGTCACTGATGACAGTATGTTCTGATGTGACTCAGTCCATTAAGGCCAAGACACAGAAAGTTTAAGATTTAAAGGCAGCGAGTAAAGAACACAAAGTGATGGAGAAGAGGTCAGTTGGTCAGTTTGGAAGTAGAGTCTTATAAAACAGGTCACAGGTATGCTTCTAGGAGTCCCCCACAACACATTTATCTGAAAAGCTTTTTTTCATTGGTTATAACATGACAGCATTTTAGTTTACCCATATGCTTCTCTATCTCAATCTCTAACCTGCTGTGTGTGCGAGTATTATGATTACTTCCCTATACATGCCGTGTTAGGTACATGTCATATAAAACTGAAATATAACTGAAAAGTAATGAGACAGATGTCTCCATACAGCATGACTGCAGCAAACTGAACAGTAAAAAAACTCTGATGCTGTTGGTGAGGTATATCTGAATTCATATTTACAAGAAAACAGTGAGTAAAAAAAGATAAAATGTGTTCCATTGGAATGTGCCAAGATTGAAAAGAGGCTGTCTTTAACTCTACTAGCTCCACTCATCAGCTGCATCTAATTAAATAATTAAGCAATTCATGACTATCAAATGAGCAGGGTCTGTAAGATGTGTCTGAAAACATCCCTTTAGACACATAGATAGATAGATAGATAGATAGATAGATAGATAAATGAATAGATAGATAGATATGGAGGACTCATCCTGTTTAGCATGTTTCTCACAGGACACTGGACTTGCACCAGTTGTAGGTCTATGTAGTGAATCTGACCCTGACCTTGCTCTGGAGGGAGGAAGACAACAGAGCTACTCTGACACCAGTTAACTATCACAAACAGAAATGACAGGTACTGTTGTCAATTCATCTGAAGTATAAACTGGTTTTAACATACCAACATACAACATGTTCAGTATACCATCTAACCATACCTCCTCTGTTTGTTCTGTCAGTGTGGAACATATTTAAACTTAACTACCAACACGCTCAGAGTAAAATGACAGCCTGGGTATCACCTGGTGACTGGATGTGATCAGAGGAAATCAGTAACAGCTACTGAGGGAGTGTAGTTACCTTCAGCAGCTGCTTTAATTAACAGTAGCCTAATAAAGCAGTTAATTACCACTTAATTGGCAGAGCACAAAAGATGAATACACAGAGGGGAGAGACTGTTACGGCAATACAAAGGTGACTTCCATCTCTAGTCAATGAGAAAGTGACTTATGCAGGTTTCCGTCTTTTCTTCCTTACCTTGTTGGTCCCAAAGGCCGGGTCAGGGTAGGAGAGCTGCCCCAGCCTGGTGTGGTTGGACGCGGCCAGAGGCTGTGGAGGAGGCGGGTAAATTGTTACATCCATGGCTGAAAATACATCCACTTCTCCTCCTGTCCTCTTCTGGTTTCTTTCTTCTCTGTCCTCTGCGTACACTGGAAACCACTAAAATAAGCTCCTTTTGTCTTTACAAACTTGGAGGGTTTTTATCGAGTCCCTGAGCGACAACAACCACGATCAAATGAGAGGGAAACAAATACAGGTCTGAGCAGACAGGTCGGTGAAGTTAGCATGAACCCAGCTCAGAGAGTCAGTGAAGTTTAGGTTGATGCTCCTCTCTCCACACCGGCTTTCACGCTCCACTGGACGCTGCGGTGAGTAGCAAACTTCCCGGTAAACGCACTTCTTTGATACCTGACGTTAAAAGGCAGCGGTGCACTTCAAAAAGCGGCGGTTTCCCTAAGGTTAACGTCGTCTGGATCCGGTAGCGGCGCGTGGCTCGGACAAGGGACGTTGTTGGACCCTGTCTGTCCCTAGCTGGGACTCCTTCTCTGCTGCTGCGGCGGCGGCGCGTGTGCTCGGTGCTGCTGAACCTCGCGGACCAGGCATACAAAGAGCTCCTTCATCAAGTTAGCAGCACCTAGCAACGAACCCGGATGCACGTTTTCCTCACAAAATAAAAGCCCCAGATTCTGTCGAGAGTTCTTTGGAAAGAACAAAGCAGACACAGCTTATCCAAGCGTTGACTACACATTAACCACAGTCAGCTTTAACTTTAGCAGTGTTATCTGAAAGATACTCTTACATGAAAGGAGGTCTGACAGGAACCGACACTACATCATTACACCATCCATTTATTTCTGCGTTGGTAGGGCTCCGAGGAGCTGATGGGCAGAGTGTGCTCCATCTAGAGGTCCAGCCAGGTGTGTCTGCTGTCCACGTACACGGTATTAGTGTGAATGGGTGTTTAAATTACACAGACCTACCATTTAATAGGTTCTCTGTTTTTATTTCATCTAATAACTTCTAATAACACCTTTACATCTGGTTTTATAATGTAATCATCAGGAACATGTTTACCTGTACCGTGTTGTCTCTGTGTGTTGAGTTTTTCTTTTTGAATGTGAACAAGTTGACCAGTTTGGCCTGGTTGGACAGTTGGGTTGTCGTTTTTTTGCTAAATCAAAAGTCAACATTCAACTCTAATACATAAAAACATTTTGTTCATTGTTGATGTGCCTGCTGTCCATGGTGTTCATAGAACCTGCTCACTACAACCCCGGGTCCACTGTGTCACTTAGTCTCTAGGCTGCATGTGGATGAGGGCTGTAAACCAGTGTGGACTGTCCTTTACAAAGCATCATTAAATCAAAGGTCAGGTGATCTGCAGTGGAGGGTTCTGCAGGGAGCGCTGGCTGTCAACAGACAGGTGTCCACAAACTGTGTATCAAACTGGCGTCATTTCAACTGTTAAGGAAAAGTGCTCATGGTTTTTAATGCAAAGTGGTCTGATGTTGCTGTTATTTTTGGTGCTGGGTGTGGAGAAGAAGATGCAAAGTAGTGGCAGCTGTTGTGGGACAGGCCCTACCACCCATTTCTAAAAGCAGAGAAACCAGGTGAGGAGCTATGTCTCAGGTGAAGGCAGAGTCAGAGTGGTGATGAGTTTACTTTTCAGTGGTTCACTTGCCCTGTTGTTGAGGTATTTTTCTGAATTCTCTGTTTGACCTGGTATCTATGTCCTGTTAAGTTTGATCCTGTTTATTACAGTTTTTCTGAAATTTCCTCAAAATGGCAAACACAAACTCCAAAATTCAAGCTACACTCTCAAAACCTTTGACCTGTCTTGCAAAATCAAACAATTGATTTAAAACTTTTTTAACTTCATTCAAAACCAAACAGTGTTGTCAGAAGACACACAAAGCCAGCTAATGCATACACACTACTCAACAATCACTACACACTACATAAACAAATGCAAAACACTGTACTCTGGGCATAGCAGGAAATTTTATTTGCTGTAGGATATTTGCACATTCTTGCACCTATGAAAACATATGTGAACAAGAAATCCTGCCACAAAAATAAAAAATGCGTTATGATTTTAAAACAAGCAATATCATTCATTCTGCCTCAGCATCATGCCTCTGGGCCAGGTCAGGACTTCATCTACATCACAGGCAGTCCTCTTTTTTGCTAAGCAAAACTTCCTTTTGCCGAATCCAGCCTTGAAAAGATTCCACTCCTGTATCATCACATACAGCATCCATTGACTGGAGGAGATTTTACTCTGATTTTCCAAAAATCATGGAACCAGTTTTCTTCTCTGAATGTCCTGACGATGGAGGCCACTGAGAACCTGCTTACATTTGGTTGCACATGTTGCCCTCCTTCTCTCGTAGTCATGCCATGAACCAGAACGTGATCTATGATCATTGCTCTAATTTCATCTGAAATTATACATAGCTCTTGTTCTTGGTCTTCCTCTTCCTCCTCATCCACCACCTCTGACACGCACTCCTCTTCCTCTTCTGTTGTTGCACTCCATCGTTGAAATCACAATCCAACTCACACATGCCACTTGTATTTGAAATGGTTTAAATCCTGTTTACTGAATGGGTTCTACACATCACTGATTGAACACGAGTGCTCAGTTTTGAGTGGTGCTGTGTTAACAATGACAAAAGGAGTGTTAGATAGCCGGTGTGTGACACTCCTGTTGGTGTTGTATGGCCGTGGTTCTGCAGCTCTCTACCTGAGCCTGAACAGGAGTGCCTGCAGTAACGAGGTCGATGTGGGCTGTAGTTCCCTGTCGTCCACCATGTCTGTCCTGTGTTGTGGGACCTTTCAGGGTGATTAAACAGTTGAGCTCTGTCTTGTATTTATCTGTTTACCCAGAGTTCTCTGCCCTCTGTTTCCTAGCAGACACGCACTCCTCCTCTGATCAACAGGCAGCTTGTAAACACTCACCACGTCCTGGACACCGTGTGCACAGCTGGCTTCAGTTATTGGTGGACTTTAAAGACTAACCAGCCACAGCAGAGTCCATCAGTGTCTGCACCGGACATTCTTGTTCAGGCCTCCATGGCAGTCAGTGCTGCTGCACGTACAGTAAGCTGACCATTAACCTTCTGGAGTCTTTGTCAGGTGGTCAGCTCTGTGTCCTGTGACACCAGCAATCTGATGGGCCAGCTGTGCTGAGTTAAGAAAGAAGCCAGCTCTTCATCATCATCACTGTATGAGATCCTAGCACAGTTATACAGTTACTGTAACTGTGTGTGGTGTGTTTCCCTTTATTGACTTTTCACTTCTTACATTCGCTCATTTAATTCTACAGACCTTGGTTCAGTTTCTGAAAAGAATACATTGTCTCCCAATTCAAAAGTCATTTTAAAGGTCTACATGACTTTAGAGAAGCAGAGAGTCTTTGAATGATCTGATGTGGTGGAGATGAAGGAAATAAAACAGTGGAGCAGACAGTGTGAGAGAAGAATAAAGAGGCCATTCAGTAGAAACCAGAGGACGTCCAGATCATCTGTTATAACAGAGGAACACACGTCAGTTACCTGCACATAGATACATGTACAGACACACATAAACAAAGAGATGCTCTCCCATCCACACACACACACACACACACACACACAATCATAACACACACAGATATGCACATCTCTCTGATCCACACACGTACAATCTACTTGAATAGAAGGTCGCACCTGCATATCAAATATAAACTCCATTCACACACATCATGTACCTGCACACACACACACACATATACTCATACTCTTTATGGTAACATATCCATACATATACACATATGTATATGTATACAGTACAAACACACAGAGACACACATCAAGGAAATATAACCATACACACACTGGTTCATGAACACACAGACTGCAGAGTTTATACACAACCACCATTATAAATACATTTTCTCATTTCCATGCATTCTCAAACATTCTCTCTCTTACACACACACACACCTATACACACCACAAACCAGCCCACACATACTCAATGAACAGACATACAGTGTGCGCGATTTGCCCATCCCCCACATACATATATGCACCCCTCCCCTCTGAAAAAGGCATAATTCACTTCCACATTCTCCTCCCCCACACACAGTTCCTCTCCACAACTCCACAAACACACATACACACACACTATACACACACACACACTGTATAAACCAATCAAACACACATATACATTCAAATACTATATACCGTATGTCTTTATGTGTCTCATACAGTTCTCAGATTTCCATGCATGAGCTTTCCAACATATCTGATAGGTTAAACAGATATATGATATGTACTCTAGCATCTGAATGGTGTGTGTTTCTCTTCATGTGGGGATTACATTATAGATTCATAGCGCAGCAATCCACTCCCAGGCAAAAAACAGCCAGCCCTTCAGATATTATAGCTTTCCAGTTGAGAAACAGAGGAAAGATGCAAAGGCAGGAAGAAATCAGCAGATAGAGTTTATTGAACCAGAAAAAGCTGAAAAAATGATAAATAATGTAACTGTAAGGTAATGTCATTTTTCTGATGTTCACCTTGCATGGCAAAAAACAATGATTTCAGAAGTGGAGTTTTTAGGACAGTAAATCATATGCCTAAGTTATTCAAAGCCTGGAAGTGATTGTAATATGGGGCTCTTAGACAGCTGTGTGTTTCAGTGTGTGATACTGTAATGTAGTTATTTTAAAAATACTTTCTCTCCTTCATTTTCTCTTGTTACATTTATATATACAGTATCTATGTCATTTCTACTGTCAGCAGAGCTGTCATTAGTGGCAGCATGGAAAAATCCCATGCTGTCTGACATTACACTGTGAAATATTAAAAACCCAAGACTCTGTGTTGTTTCTAGCTGGACCGTTCCACCAAACAGAAATCTTGTAATTGTGTTGTATTTTATAAAAGTTCTGTGGGTTTGAAGTTACCACAATACTTTCTCCCCAACATTTGAAACTAAAAGTTTTCAGGGGTCTTTTTTAAGTCTCATAGAATGACATTATTTTAGCTCCAGGTTTCAGCTTTAAGTTGAACACTGAGGCTGGGACCAACACACCACAGCCACACTGAAAATAAACCAAGTAAGAGCTAAAAGCTTTATAACACATCTTACACAAGACTGTGATGAGTAATGACCTCTAAACTCATAATGACAGTGAAGTCTGGGTTTTATTGAGCATGTATGCAACAGGAGAAATACACCATGTCATACTGTCATATACCAAGTTACATCCTGAAGACAACTTAAGTTTTTTTTAACTACAACTTTATAACTATTTAGCTTAAATACAAAAATATTAAGTCAATTAAATGACAACTCAGTGAGACCAGAGCTTGGAATGAAGAGCACATTTTTGTTCTATGTCCTTACATAAGAACATGGAACCCAAGAATGTTCTTATAGATAAATATAATCCAATGCTTTGACCTACAGGGGGACCAGCCAACTCAGGTTTACAACAGTACACTCCCAGAGTTAGAGCTGAGGAGAGAAGGTAGCTGAAACAAATGATAGATTATTTGACTAATTCTGTGTGTGTGTGTGTGTGTGTGTGAGAGAGAGAGAGATAGAGAGTGATAGAGAGAGAGAGAGAGATGAGATAGTGTTGCTGACAGGCTGTCAGTTTGCATAGACAACAATGTGTCGATGACGTCTACTCCGTTTTGACAGATTGGCCTATACAGAGGGAGAGAGAGGGAGAGAGAGGGAGAGAGAGGGAGGGAGAGAGAGGGAGAGAGAGAGCACTACAGAAAGAGAATAATAAGCCACAAATTGGATCACATGGGTTCAAAGTAATTGCTAGTTGTCAGGGTGATAGAGACACAGGGCAGAGGACTCTTCTACAGTGAAAGTATGAAAGTATGGGACTGAACTGATGAGTAGTAGGAGAAGAAAATGAAGGATGCAAAACAAGAACACACTGATATTAAGGGTGTGGTACAACAATCAGTCACATTTCTGTTCCTGCATGAGCTGCTCAGGTTATGTTATGTCCTCTCCACAGCCTGAAATGATCTTTTCTTTTCTAATGATTGTGTATCTCATGATCCTGCAATACCAATTATGGCCACTATGGCAACATTTCCTCAAATCCCTGGGCTGCTTCCTGTGGCTGGTTGCTTTCTGTGCCATGGCTGTGGTATGAAAAGACTGAGTTGGTATTATCAAGCAGAAAGACTGACAATTGCAACCAGAGTCACCAAGTCTTTTCACAGTGACCCTTCATTCTTAAAAGCCTTGAAAGCAAGAGTCGGTTTCTTACTCTGAGCACTGGTAGAGTGTTTTATCCGTGCTGTGTCATCTGATCTCTCCTCACTGGTTTGAAGTAGCTCAGCTGGTAAAAGTTGATGTCACATACAGTACTTACAACAGAATCGTACTGTGAGCAACATTTAAATCAGAATATATGTTGATGGAATTAATACAAGTACAGAAATGAAATTTTGTTGAAGGAGAATTCCACTAAAATACTGGTCCTTACAACAGACAACAGTGTTCTTCCAGCTTTGTGTCAGCAGTTAGTAAATATGCTTGGTGATAGTGAGATGAAAAGAGTCATATCATGATGAGCCCAGCCTCGCATCAAGATTTGAAACAGGGGGAAATAGCTGGCTCTGCCTACCAGCACCTAGAGACTCACTGATACCACATCATATGTGTTTTTATGATCCATACACAGACAGAAATGTAGAAGGTCACTTGTTCGAGCTCAGTCCCTGCCTGTCTGCCTGTCAGCTTTAAAGTTTGGGCAAAGCCAGAACAGATGCTGATAACGACAGCATAAAAGCAATAAAATATATAAGACATTAGAAATAAAGTCAAAAGAGAACAGAAAAGGTTATTGTAAGAATGGCAGAATGGTAATCGCAGAGAGAACGTTTTGGAAAGAGGAGGAGAGAACTGATACATTTAGCAGAGCAGAGGCTCATGGTGGAAGGATTGAACTGACAGTCAGGAGTGTGACAGTGG